>CANSZD010000527.1:220000-287336 GCA_947648045.1 Beta corolliflora | reverse complement strand
GCACTCCCCCGCACACCCCATTTCACTCTTTTGTTTTAAAAACTGCTTTCATCTCGATTCAAAATAATAGCAGAAGGTATAAATCTCTAATGGATGCTTTATTGTTCTCTTCCCTAAAAATAACACAAAGCTCCTGGTTTCATCAAAATCAAAATAACATAGCTAATCTATTTTGGTTTACCTAACCCCGTTAATGAAAACAATAGGAGATGGAGGGAGTAATATTTTTGCCATCTCGTCGCTTGTAGCTTGTACTACGCATCTTTTCCATAATGGCCGCTAATCTTTTGCACGAACGTTACTCGCAGAAGATCTTAGAAGAACAGAGAGGGCTCAAAATGCGCTTGGTATCATCGGAGGCGCAGGTGTGTCCAACATCACCCTCGATCTCAGTCGTGCCCCGGGTTCACCATGGCTAAATCCAAAACAGATTCTCATCTACATTGCCATCAAAGCACACAAATGAGTAGGATCAATTTGAAGATTACAAAATTGCAAGGAACTCTCTACACATCTTTTTGTTACTAGTTTCGAGATACTAAGAATGTAACTTAGTCAATATTTTCTTTATATGTGTATAAATAATATGAATTGCAATGAGAAGTGATACTTTTATATATATGTAAACGATTTTGGATCATTTAGGACTAAAATGCAAAAAAAAAAAAAAAATTATTTTTCGGTCACTAGGGCCGCGGTCGTGGCAAAACCGCAGCCTTGCTTATAACCGCTAACCCACCAAGGGCCCGGTTTTTCCCAACCGCACCAACCCTTAACGTGCTAAGGGTGCGATTTAACCGCAACCCTTCCTAAATGCCAAGGGGTCACGAGATCTGATGCCAAGGGTCAAAAGACGCTCTGGGCCTCTGACCGCAACTCTCGGGCTTTTTTCCTCTAGTATTATATTATATAAGTAAAAAGCCATAAAACAATATCAACAATATAAAAATCTCAAAAACACATAAAAATAATATAAAAATGTTCTCAACAAGAAGCAATAACGATAAATTTAACAAAATTCATAATAAAATTCAACTTTTTATTAATAATAATAGAAGACCAAATACATAAAACAAACAAATTACATAAACTAATAATAATCTACTACTCCTAAATACTTTTCCGTTTTGAAATAAGTGAAAACTAAGAACTACTAGAAATTCTTTGATGTGCGGTAGAAGAAAGAGATTAAGGAGTAGGTTAACGTAAATTCGTAGATGAGCAGCGAAAAAAGGAGATCAAGGGTTAGCTTAATCTACTCTTCTTTCGTATCTTCTTTCTCCTCCATCTCTTCTTTGCACTTTTCAACCTTCGGCCTTGATTCTCTAATAATAACACAAATTAGGTTTGGCATAATGAATATGTCATCTATTTTTGGCGATTAACAAATTTCATTACCATATAAGCTTGTCGGATCTTGTATTGATAAAAAATGAAGAGAGAGAAAGAAGTAGAGAGTGAGAGTCTAGGAGCGAAAAGGTAAAGTAGCTCAAAAATCCCCAAATTGCAAACCCCAGCCCCAAACGAAATCCGGAAAAGCTAGAATTAGAGAAACGCTCCTTCCCAATACATCCTCCCCGTCAAATTCGTGCTTTTAGTTGTTATTTTGTATCTCCTTAGTATTAATTGGTGGGTAGGTAGTCATTATGAGTACTTATCTACCGAGCCTTGCGAAAACCTATTCAACGATGGTTCTCATTAATGTGGAAGTTCAAAGAGTGTTGGTTAACTCAAGTTGTACTTGTTAGTATGAGTTGTTGACAGAATTGCGGTTCGTGGAATTGAGCTTGACTTTTTTTGTTGGAAGGGAGGTTTTTTGTTTAGATTATTTTTAAGTACAAAATCAAATTAGGGGCTAGGGGTTTGTGCCTCGCAATGCATTTATGGTAAGTGTGAGGTTTCGTTGCCATTGTTGTGGCATGGGTAATCATTTTGGCGTGCTTAGGAGTTTAATGTGTTCGAAGGAAGGTTATTCTTAGCTAATTTACGCAAATCGGGAGACTTGATGTCTCATTGAGCCTTTTCTCTCTCCTTCGGAGCATTGATGCGATGGGATGGATGATTGGCAAAAGGAGGGTTTTCCCCTCTTCGTTCTTGTTCTAGTGAGTTCTCGGCTCCCCTACATATAAGGCGAGTTCATGTAAATTCTTTCTTCATTCAGTCTTTCCCTCTCTATTCAATTAATGTGTCTTGCCTAAAGTGGGTTCATTTATTTGCTAAGTTGTTAGAATTTATGATGGAAAAGCCAAATTCCTTTAAGAATGTTCTTATAGGAAACCCTAATTCTGAAAAAGAAGTTCAGGATTGTGATTCTTCTTCTAATTATGTGCTGCCAAAGGAGGATACTCCTGTAGCTAATATATTTGCTCCTAGTAATTATGTTTGCTAAAGGTGATGGTGGTTCTAAGGACCCACCTCCCCTGAGGCTTTAATTCTTGATGATCTTCCCTCAAGTTCAACTTGATATAGTTGAGCTTTCCAAGTCTGCCTTATAGGTAAAATGCTCTTTGCTCCTCTTGATTTGCGTACTATAATTGCAAGATCCAAAGGCGACGGAGGTTTGTAAAAGGAGAGGTTGAATACCTAGAAATAAGTAACGCATTGGATTCTCCTCCGTTTTGCAAACCCCGGGATTTATCACTGATATGGAGTGAACGCCACTAGCATATTCAAGGGGACTTGTTTGTTATTTACCCATGGAAACCCTCATTTGATCCCTACTTGGAGGAGATCAAATGGGTGGATCTTTGGGTTAGAATCCCCCGTTTGCCAACTGAATTGCTGAATTTTGATTCCATTGCCAATTTGCTGGCTTCTAATGACATAGGAGCCTTGATCAAGCTTGATCAGAGGTCTCTTTTGAGGAACAAAATTAGGTTTGCCAGGGCTTGATCAATTCGAGTTGACATACAAGGTCCTATGTTGGAGTTTGCTGAGGTTAGTAGGCATGGTAATTTAGTGCAAGTCTATATTATTTGGTATGAGGACTTCTCCTCTGGTTGCTCATTTTGTGGTGATTTTGTGCATTTGATTGATGTTTGTCCATTACTGAATTCTCCAAAGAAAGTTGTTACAGTGCAGTTAATTAAAAATCCTAAGCAAAAATCATTATATCAGACCTTAGCCAAGGCTGTTGGACAAGAATCTCATGTTCCCACTTTGTTGAGGAAGCCCGAAGTGGTTCGGGTTCGATCAAACACCTTGGCAAAAAGGTTAAAAGCTCTGGCGATGTCCCTTTTAAGAAGAGATTTGGAAGCTTAGGCAAGGGTGCTTTGCCTAAGGCTGCCCAGAAGGGTGTTGTCATTTCTGAGCATGTTGAAGCTCCTCTTTCTGTTGTCAAAATCAATGATCCAGTCCCTGCTGTTGCTAATGTGAAAGATAAAGGTAAAGGTAAGCTTGTGATAACTTTCCCTCTCTTAACCGATGACTCCTCTGATGATGATGAAATCAACGTTGCTGCCCCTCTAGCCCCCCTCCTGGTATGTTGCGTATGGGAGAGAATGGCTCCTGGTGGATTTCTCTTGGATCCCCTCTTCCCCCAATTCCTTTGAGGGTGTATTCAACTGAGGATCTTGTTGATCAAGATCAGTATCTCCCTCTGAAATGCTCTGTGGACCAATTTTTTATGATGGATGATGAAGATGATTATGATGATGCTACTCTCATTGTTACTGTTGATCCTAGTGATCATATGAGTGAAGGGTAATTCTCAGGCAGAAAACTTATTTCACTCTCTCCATTCAGACAACTCTATAATCAACCACATTGAGAAGATGGGCATGGACCCTAATCTACCAGTTGAGGTGTCCTCCCAAACTGGCTCAGCCAAGAGGAGGGTGGATGACATGGAGGATGATGATGCATCCTCAGTCCTGAAGAGGAAGAGGTTCTAGGTTTGTCCATTTTCCACCAGAAAAATGATTAGTTAAAGTTTTTTTTTGCTATATTATAAAATAATGATTGCCTTTTGGAATATTAGAGGATGTGGCAGGAAAAATGCACTTATTGAAGTGAGGGATTTTTGTGTTAGTAACTTCATCAGAATATGTATGCTTTGTGAAGTTAAGATTACGGTCACCTCCCTCCCAAGCATGTATTAGAAAGTGCGGTGTTCTTAACTTTGATTATATTCCAACAGTTGGTTTCTCTGGTGGAATGTGGTTAATGTGGAAGGATTGTAATATAAACCCTTTTAGTCTCTCTGTTATCTTTAAATCTCTTAGATTCATGGCTTGTTCCATTACTTTATTAAATTTGAGCTTTTTATTTGTTGTTGGTTTTATTTATGCACCGCCAAATTCATCCTTTAAGAATGAATTATGGGCAGATATAATTCAATATGTTAGTTCACTAACTGTCCCATTTATAATTATTTGGGGTTTTAATGAGCTTAGCAATGAAAATGATAAAAAGGGGGGTGCTTCCTTCTCTATTAACGAAGTTGAAATATATGAATTTACTAAAGTATAATGTGGAGTGTACTGAAATCCCTTTTATTGGACCTGTGTATACTTGGCGAAAGAAAATAACTGGGTTAGATATTGTGTTTGAAAGATTGGATAAAGGTGTAGCTAATCTCGCATGGTTAGACCAATTTCCCAAAGCTCATTTGAAATACCACAACTTCTCTTCTTCGGATCATTGTTGTGTTTCGCTTTCTTTTTAGTCTCTCAAAATTACAAATCCCCTCCGTTTAGGTTTGAGAAAATGTGGTGTCTTAGAAAAGATTTTCAAAATTTAATTATGAAAACGTGGTGCACAAAAATTTAATGGATCCAATATGTTTTGTTTGGTTAAAAATAAGCTTCTAAAAGAAAAAGCTAAGATTTGGAATAAGATTCAATTTGGAAATATTTTTCGTCAACTAAGAGAAGTAGACAACCAACTTCAAGAAATTCAAACCAATATTGTAGCTCATCCCTCTTTAGTGCATTTCCAAGATAAAGAAAGAATTTTACTTAAAAAAGTCGAAGCTTTTGAGCTACCAAGAAGAGTATTGGAAGCAAAAAATACAACGAGACTATTTAGTAAAAGGGGATACTAATACTAAGTATTATCATGCCCATGCCTCAATTAGGAGAAACCGAAACCAAATTAAATAGTTTATCTCTGACTCTAACGTAACCATAACTATTCCACAAGAAATTTCGATCCAAATTTTGAAGGAATTTAAGCAACGTTTTGTTGCTAATTAATCAACAATGCTCTTTCTGTGAGAATTCCGATTTCAATCTTCTCCCCCGATTATTTCGGATGAAGATAATGTGAGCTTAACTCAAGAGGATACTTGGGGAAGAGATTAAAATTGCGGTGTTTGATCTTGCTCTCGATAAATCTCTGGCCCGGATGGGTTTCCTCCTTTCTTTTTCAAAAGTATTGGGGGTTAGTTGGTAACTCGGTAATTAGGGTTGTTCGAGCTTTTTTCCACTCGAGTAACATTTAAAAAGAAATTAAGCATACTTTTTAACCCTTATTCCTAAAGTAGAAAACCCTATGAGTTCAAATCAATTTCGGCCCATTAGTCTATGTTCAACTATTTATGAAGTTATTTCCAAAATTAATACCAATCGACTTAAAAATATTCTAGGGAAAATTATTCACCCTTTACAAGGTGCGTTTATTCCCGATCGTCTTATTCAAGACAATATTTTACTGGCTCATGAAGTTTTCCACTCTTTCGTAAAAAATCAGGTATGGAAGATATTGCTATCAAGTTGGATATGGAGAAAGCCTATGACAGATTAGAATGGAAAGTACCTTTATGTTACTCTTCAGAAACTTGGTTTTTGCCAAAAATGGTGTGATTGGATTTATAGTTTGTATCCCTTCGGTTTCTTTTCTGTTTTTAGTGAATGGGATCCCCGGTGAAAGATTTTTTTCCTTCCCGAGGGATTAGACAAGGTGACCCTTTATCGCCATATATATTTGTTTATTCTCTCTTTGAGTTACTAGCTAGGGAGCTAAATGCTTTGCTAGTCTAAAAAGGAAAAAGCTGATAGGGGTCTCTGTGGGTAAGTACGGTGTTAAAATCCCCCTTTCTTACCTTTGCTTGATGACACAATGATTTTTGCTAAAGGTTCGAGGCTTAGTTGTCGGCGTATAAAGCAAATTGTAGACAAATAATGTGATATGTCGAGGCAACTTGTTAATTTTCACAAATTTGCTTTTCGGGTCTTGGATAATGTTCCGATCAATATGAAAGGTAATTTTTGTCGAATTACGGGGTATGTCAGAATCTTCTACTTTAGGAGAATATTTGGGATGCCCAATTATTGATTCTCGTGTTACGAAGGAAACTTTTGGTAAAGTTCTATCTAGTACAATAAATCAGCTGCCAAAGTGGAAAGCTAATTCCCTTTCCCAGGCTGGTCGCTCTGTTCTCATACAAGCCAATCCCCTTCGGATGCATGTTCGAGATACCCTTGTCAGGGGTCTTTTTGCGGATGGAGAATATTTGGTTAGAGTCTCGGTGCTAGGTTAGCTCGGGGTGATTTTAATTTCCCGAGAGGAGGTTGTGGAGTTTAAATGGATTTGGAAGATGAATGTTCCCAGAAGATATTTTTTTTTTATGGAAGACATGTAATGATGGTCTCCCTTCGAAAGTTCGGCTTGAAAAAAGTCATATTTTTCTTCCTAAAGAATGTGTTTTTTGCAACTTCCATTCGGAATCGATTGGGCATCTTTTTTTCTCTTGTCCGTTTACGATGGATGTTATGCTTACTCTTAGTAATTCATTTGGTTGGCCCCTTTTGCTCGCGTGTGAGTTTGGGGTAGTTTCCTCCTTTAGACAAGCTATCGACCTTTAATTTGTTATAAGTCTTCTCCTATGGACCATCTTAATTCCTTCTCTTTTATTTGGTGGTTCATTTGGTTTGCAAGAAACAAGGTTATTTTTAATGAGGAGGTGCTTTCCTTTAGGAAGCTAAGTACTATGATTTTCAATTTTACTAAAGTTTGGTCTAAGGCTCGGGAAGTTGTCGACCATCACGGGCGAGTGTGATTCTCGCGAGGCACCTTCCCTCGCTTAGCGCTAGGCCCATATCGGGCCAAAATATCATTTGGGCTGCTCCCCCAAATGGTTTTTGTAAGCTAAACTTTGATGGTTCAAAGTTAGATAATGGTGAAGCTTCCTTTGGGTTTGTGATCCGAGATGCTCTTGGTAATGTCTTTGCTTGCGGGGCTAAAAGTTTGGGTGCTTCCCCCTCTATTCTTCAAGCGGAAGCTTGGGGCCTCATTGAGGGGCTGAGGGGGGCGGCCTTATTAGATATTTTTAAGCTTATTATTGAAGGCGACAATCTATCTATTATCAATGCAGTAAAAGAGTTGTGGAAGGTTCCATGGAAGATTAATAATATTTGTTTTGATGTAGGTGTTCAGTTGGATCGGCTAGAAGAGTGGAGTATATCGCACCTTGTTTCGGGGAAGCTAACAAGGCGCGGACTTTATGGCGCATAAGGGTCATAATTATTCTTCTTTGTTGTATTGGTTTCCTCCCTTATTGTGTTGATTTTTCCCTTATCATCCGAAAGGATGTTAGGTTAGCCTCTCGATTAGTGTTTTGGGTGGCCAATTCTAAGTTTGTTTCTCTTATCAAAAAAAAAAAAATATGTTTTTGGCGGTGGCTTTTTTCCTTTCTCTTTCAGTGCAAGAAGGTTTTTCGTAGAATTTAAAACCTTAGCATCAAAGTCTTTCCACACTCCATAAAATTCATGAAAGGCCTCAACAACTTTTTTTCATTTCGACTTCCATTTCAGGATCCATAATTGAATTCCTTTAAAAAAAATTGGTGACCGCAGTGTTGTATTTGAAAGGAAGGGGGAAAAAGAACTGTGTTTTTGGGATGAAACCAGTCTAAAAAAATGCCCTTATTTATAATCAAAGTTGGTCTTTGATTAGCGAATCTTGGTGTAGACACGTAATCGTGTCTCCCCAATTAAGGATCCGATGATGAAACATACCGCGGTCTTAGTTGGTCCGACCTAAGGGAAATCGATCCGAAAAGCCATCTCAAATCTATTTCGAAAAGTGTTAAAATCCTATTTTAAAGCCCAATTAATTATTCCCGATAATTAATTGCATTTGGAGTCCAATCCTTTGAAAAGTCCAATTAATTGTTTAGTAATAATAAACTGTTTTTTATTTAAATAGAATAAATATTTTCAAAGATATTTTTTATAGTTAAAATCGAATTTTATCCCGTAAAATTAGATTTCCGGAGTTAAAAGATAAAAGAAAATATTTAAAACGTGTTTTATAAAAAAAATGTCAAAACGTGTCAAAAACAAGGCAGTGCGCTTAGTGCACCAGCGTGCGCCGAGCGCACAGTAGTGCGCCAAGCACACAAGCCTGCCACGTAGACCTGTGTGTCACACAGAGTGGTGCGCCGAGCGCATTTCTCTGTCTTGTGTGCCTGCCGTCAATTTTACCTTCTTTAAAGCGTGTGCCACGTGGCCACTAATGATTGGTCAATTTTACCTTCTTTAAAGGCGGCACGTGAAGCACAATTTCCTTTTCCCTATAAATAGGTCTTGATTTCCGTACGGTTTTCGGACGGTTTTTTCCATACACTTTTACAATACAACTTTCACACTTCGAACTCTACAAATATATTTACGAACCTCTCGACAAAACTCATACTTTTCGAATCTACAAATACAAATACATATTTTCAGACATACATACAAGTTCAGATCTTCAGGCTTCACGATTGCTCGTCCCGAAGGTTGTCAATCTCTTAGACCCAAGCCACGGTGAGGGTCCTTGAATAAATTTTTTGTTTTTATATTGAAGTTACTTACGATTTCCTGCATGATGTAGATCTTTGATATAAAAATCGCTCTTTTGTACATTCTAATCCCTTTTCTTTCTTTTCATTTATTCATATGCATATTACATGATTGTATGATTTAATGCTTTCATCACTTTATATGTTATTTTTGCTAATCAAAGACCTAAAGAACTGTTCTAATATTAATCAGATAATTTGGACAACTTGTTAGGTTCCTTGTAAATTGATTGCTTAAATAACATATCACTAAAAAATAGTCTTTTATTTGTTTAGTGAACCAACCTAGACTAAATTATTTTTAGGGTGCATGAAAATGTTATTTGGTTATTCTATTGCATAAAAATTGACATGAATCGACATTAAGTAGAGGCCATCAATGGGAGAATATGGTTCCTGACCGTGTTCGTACCCTCACCCTCGAACTCAATCTATGGTTCATTAACCATCTATGGAGTCAGGACGGGGAAATCTACATTGGATAAGTCCCTAATTTGTCCCTACGATTTTCCATATCCAATTAGGTTTATGAGTCTTCCTTTAAAGACTTGTTGACGACTTCAAAACGTTTTCAATAAAACCTTTACAATGAGGTAGTCAAATACACGCTCATCCCATGTAGGCGAAATAAAAACACGCCTACAATTTGGCGACTTCACTGGGGAGGATTTTTACAAAAACTAATTTTTTAAAATGAGTGGGTGAAACTCGAAAAATACGAGTCATACTCTTTTTATGCTTTAGAATGACATTACAGTTTTGCATATGCATAGCTATGTTTAAGCCACTATAAAGACAATCTACCTTGTCTCATTAGCGCATGTTCTATGCATGAGGTCAACCCCGTGGGGTTTGCGCTTTGTCCTTTCAAAAAGCTTCCTGAGTGATAGTGTTGGATCTTAGACATAAGCAAACCTATCCAACCATGGCATTGTTTTCTTGTTCCTGACTTGAGAACTGGAGTACGTCTTACACGTGGCCACCTCTTTGAGCAGAGGTACGAAGCGTGGGATCAATCTCTTAGGCATGGACCCTTTCAGACTTAACAAACCTGACCATTGTTTCAAACGTAGAACTGCACTTTAGGTTGGAACTTTTGCATCCATGTTAGACATTTGCTTGTGATTGTAATTTTTCCTGTTATTAACTTGTCGAATTGTCATTATTATGCGTCGTACTGAAAATCGCATCTAAAAAAACAAATAAAAGATCGTCAATTGGCCAAAACCTCGCCTAAATCCCCGAAAAACATGTCGAGGGAGTAGTACGCCAAGCGCATTTTGTTGCGCTCGGTGACCACTCCGCGCCGAGCCGACGCACGCACCACCGCACGCAGCAATCTTTGTGTGGCAAGCGATCTATGCATCGCATGCTTTTCGACGATTTAGTCGTCGTGGTGGTCGATCCTATGTTCGGTCCGTCTGCATTCGCGTAAAAGCATGGTGATTCTCGGGGTCTAACCTAATTAAAAGAAAATCAGTCTTTTTGTAACAGCCCGCATTTTCGAGCTGCTAGCTAATCACACTTAAGATTCACTAATCACAATTAACACTTAATAAACCTCAATATAAATATTTACTCGCAGCGGAAACATAGCCTTTTTACACGATCTTGGACCTGTGGGTCAGGGCCCACAACTTAAAACTAATATCAAATTACAAAATACTTTACTCGATTCCCAAAATATAGAATATTTTATTCTCAACTAAGCACTTAAATATTAACAATTTCATACTCAAAATACAACTTATGAATCATTAATCTAATTGCAACTTAATAACTAAACTCTCGCTTAAGATCCACTTCGAGCTTCCAACTCAACTCAACCCTGCAGATTACAGAAGAGAATGCAAAACAAAAACAAAAACAAAACTAAAATGAGCAGAAAACTCAGTAACTTTACTTCAGCCCGTCAAATCAGTTTCGGTTCGCAAACGTTTTTGATACAATAATCAAACTTGGTAATTGTTCGGAAAAGAATTAATCCTTTAAAATATATCGCTGCATAGCTCAATCACTTAACACAAATCGCTGGCAAGTACAGGTTTTGGCAGAACATAACGTAACATAACATAACATAATATTCGACCTTCTCTGGTCTAAACTGAACTTATATCTGAATCATTTTCTCCACCTATACCTTGCCCACTTTTTATCTCAGTTCATGAGCTAAGCCAACCAAAACAACACGAAATATCTTTAACATATTTCTTACAAATCATATTTCATAAATATAACCATCTCTGAACAATTTCAATAACAAAACAAGAGTATTCTTTTATAATCATCCAATAACAATTCACAACTAACTCATAAATATGAGTCTATAACCATAGCCATGACTATAATCGGTATAAGATATTAAAAATACAACACACATGCGAGCATGTAAATACATTTTGCTGAACATAAATGTTACCTCAACCGCAAACCAATTCTCTATTAATAACCTCGAAGATCATAGATACTCGATCACCAACTCTGGCTTGAACTCCACCATAATTCACCTCAACAACAATAGCAACAATTAATATTCATCCTCACAATAATTCAGATAAATAAATTGACTCACTCATACTTTCCTAAGCTCTTCGAGGAACTAACCACAACCCTTGCATACAACCATTTCACTAATCTAACTCACATCATTAATCTCACAAGCTCATTCTAATTAAATCCCAAGTTTGAACTCAGAGAACTTTAGCAAACAACATAATTGATAAAAAATCAGAATTTATAAACTGACTTAAGAACCATCTATACTTATTCTAAGCTTCAAACCATGAAATAGAGAGTAAAGATTTAATCTTTAAGTTTACCAAAAACTGATTTGAGAAATTTAACACGTTTGAATTCATAAACTAATTGATTATGAAATCTCAAAACCATAAACAAGAAAATCAATCATAATACCTGATTCAGGAATTCCTAAGCAACAGGACACATAAGAGGGAACAAATGGGCAGCAGCTATAAAGAGCAACAACAACGTAGCAGCTCGCTGAACATCAACATCATATGACAGGAAACTTGCAAGAGGCATAACTTATAGTACACAAGTCGGAATTGAGTGATTTTTGAGCCTAAATTGAGTATGTCGAAGAAATCTACGACTTTCATGCAACATATATTCCCAAAAACCAACTGCATGCTGAAGATTTTGAGCAAATAATTCGGCAGTAAATTTAGGACCAAGAAAATCAGAGGAGAGAGATTGAATTAGAAGGAGGTGGATAAAATAGAGGATTGGGGTTTGATTCTCTAGATTTCTAGAAGGAGATTAGATCAACATGTGTTTTTTTTCTAGATTGATAGAACCCGGTTGATTTATGAAGAATTGACACATCAAAAATATGACCTTGGTTGGCTGCATCACAAAATGACACAAAGAGGAAAAGAAGTAGAAAGCTTATCTTGAACAGCCACGAAGAGAGAGAATGGAGATATCTTTAAAATATAATTTTTTTTAAATTAAAACTAAACTCAAATACCCTCATTTTCATAAAACCCAGAATGAGATAATAGTATTAAAAATAATAATTCTCAAGTAGATTCCCATTGATATTAAAACTTAGTAACTAATAAACATAATTAACCTTAACTAAAACATGCTCAAAACATGGGCTATTACACTTTTCATGCAAGGTCGAGTCTGTCCTAAAAAAAAGGTGCATCTAGGAAAAAGTGGTCATGGTAGAGTTAGAAGTGTCATGCATGTCTACCTTCTCCATGTTATCCAACTAATGTTGCCTATCAATCTTACCTTATCATATTCAACCAATTGCAAAAAACTTACATTTTCAAAATCAATCCTATACCCATGTCTATTCAACCTTTTTCAAAAAGCATTTATTAATCATTATCATACAATACATTTATAAAAACATTTTCAAAATTAATCCATCATCTTTTCCTAACAAAAGATAAAAACAAGGGGTTCCTTTCAAAAACGAATTTCGAAAATTCTAAGTCCAAGTCAAACACCTTCGCCAATTCAGTCCAATCAACCCAACCCACTTGCATTCATTTTAGGCCCTTATGCATTAGAGTCCATTTTGCATTCATATTAGGTCCATCTAAATTTAAGTCCATGCATTCATATTATGCCCGCTAGCATTAAAGTCCATCTTAGACCCATATAAGTCTAGTTCATGGCAAAATCTAGGCCCATTTGCATCTTTATGTGAACCCTAGTCTCTATCAAGCCCAGACCAAGTCTAATCCCTGTCTATTCCAGTCCAATCCTAGTTCATTTTCAATGTCAAGCCCATGTGCATTTCTAAGTCTAACTTCAGACCAATATAGGACTAAGTCCAAAATTAGGACCATATAAGGCCCGACTCATTTCCTAAGTCTAATCCAGTCTATTTACAAACCCATATAGGACGAAGTCCAAACCATTAAGTCTAGCGAAGCTAGCATTCCCTTAAAGACCACATAGGCAAATCTTGAGTTTAGCGAAGCTACTCACCTTTAAGACCATAATGGCACCCTTTAGACCTAGTGAAGCTAGTTATCCCTAAGACCATAAACGTACCCCTTGAGTTTAGCGAAGCTACTCACCTTTAAGACCATAATGACACCCTTTAGACCTAGCGAAACTAGTTATCCCTAAGACCATAAAGGCACCCCTTGAGTTTAGCGAAGCTACTCACCTTTAAGACCATAATGACACCTTTTTTAGACATAGCGAAGCTAGTCACCCCTAAGACCATAAAGGCACCCCCACGAGTTTAGAGAAGCTACTCCTACCTTACATCTATAGCAGTCCAAATCCTCGAGTCTAGCGAAGCTAGTCTACCCTAAGTCCATAATGGCCCAAAACCTTTGAGTCTAGCGAAGCTAGTCCATCTTAGATCCATCAAACCCCCAAATCATCGAGTGCGGCGAAGCCAATCACCCCCAAGTCTAGCGAAGCTAGCATTCCCCTAAGTCCACATAGGCAATCTTTTTTAGTCTAGTCTGCTTGCAAGTTCAAAGTCCAGTCCAGCCCGGTCCATATCTGCATATGCATATAGTTAGGCCCATGTCAGCATCATGGTCAAGCCCATACTAGTCCAAAAATCCATAACCATTTCTAATCCTCCATTTCAAAATCTCCCATTTCCATTTCCCATTTCAAATTTTCATTTCCATTTCTCATTTCTCAATTCCCACTTCTCCATTCCTCATTTCCATTTCTCATTTCGAAATTCATTTCTTAAAATTTACGAGGTCCATTCGATTTCTGTTCTGGACAGGTCGTGAGTTTATAACTGGGAACGTCCGACGGAGAGGATACAAGGTCGACCTACTCGTAGACTCGTCAAACGAGTTCTCACCTTTTCGGACGTGTCTTCCGAAACTTCCGAGATCATCCGGATCATCATCCGAGATGGGAGACACTTCACGAACGACTCAATGCAATCATGGCTCAGCTTCAACTGATGAACTATCGTCTTGAGGGACAAGACAAAGAGATCAAGGCGCTGAGAGAAAAGTTGATAACTGAGGAAGAAGAGCATGATGACACTCTACCACCACCACCTCCTATCAAGTCCGAGACAGACTTGAGGTTCAAAAAACTCGAGCAATTGATCCAGTCAATTCCTGCACTCGAGAGTCAGGCTCATGGCCATGAAATCATTGATCCTGAACTAAGGGAAAAACTTCCTAAAAAGGTTGCATTGGGTGACCTCCCAAAATTCAAGGGGGTCGAAGACCCAGATGATCATTTGAGAGCTTTCTCCATTTCTATGGCTCTCAAAGGCATGAGTAAGGACCTGTTTGGTTATGTCTTTCCCTTGACCTTGGATGCACATCCATCCAAGTGGTTCGAGATCCCTTGAATAAGACCAAGGCTGTATGGCCAGGGACTACATCAAAGAAGAGTTCCGCAAATAATACATTTATAACACTCAGCTTCCCATTGGTCTCCATGAGTTGGAGTTAACTAAATAGAACTCCAACGAAGATTTCGTCACCTTCCTTAACCGATGGAGGGAAAAGGCCACAAATTACTAACAGGCCATCTGAGACCAAGTCCGAATGGTGATCCGTAATCTACAGTCTAAATACGGAGAACATATTAAATTCCAACCTATAGAGTCTTTCACGAAGCTCTACAAAGTTGGTCTACTGATTGAGGAAGAGGTGCAAACCAACAAGAACAAGGGTTATAATAATAACAACTCTTTTAAGAAGAGTAATAACAACCCTTCTACTTCTAAAAGCAACGACGTCAGTGCCCTAACTACTGAAAAGAGAGGTTATCAAAAGCCTCAAAGAACATTCACTCCTTTAGGCATGTCTCTAGAAGAAGTCTTCACTAGGCTTCATGCAAAAGAAGCACTTCAGCCTCTCGGCCCTACTCCAGACCCTGCTCCTGAGAATAGATCTAGGAAATGGAATCCTAATGCCTACTGCAAGTACCATCAAGGAAATGGGCATATGACATCACAGTGCTGGACTTTGAAGCATGCCCTACAGGTTATGGTTGAAGATGGTAGACTACTAATTCCGCCTGCAGCAAAAGTCAGCAATAACAACAACCCCTTGGGCAGTGCTTAAATAGTGCATGGGGCTTAGTCATTTAATGCTAGTTTTCTAGGTTGAGTCGGAGAGTCCCTCCCTTAGCTCCTTCATTTCCTTTCTCGTCGAGTCTATGTCCTTTAGGACTATAATGTTTACCAGCCTTCTTTCATTTATTTCTAATTAATAAAATAATCGCATTTTCTTTTCATTTTCATTGGCCTTCCATCATTCTATTTTTGCTGCTAATTCAGTGAAGAAACTTAAATCACCTAATGATCTTGACTAATAAAAAAATCTGAAAATAAATAAAAAATCTGAAAATAAATAATAAAAAAAAAAAAAAATGAAAAATGGACATACTTTGGATTAGGAGTTATTCCCCTCTTCCCTCCATCATCCATAAGCCATCTCCATGCAATCCAAAACAAAAAAAATTCCTTAAGCCATCATCCTCCATGATCCTTAGCCAAATAGTCTTTCAAATCAAAGCTGCACAAATATCCTTCAAGCCTTCCAATACCCATAACCAATAGCTTGTGTGCAAGCCTTACTACATAAAAAATAAGAAAAAAATTAATGCTAGGCAAAAAAAAAAAGTGAAAAAATCAAAGTGCGAAAGAAAAAAGCAAAAGAAAATGCACTAGACAAAAAAGAAAAAATGCTAAAAGAAAAAGGCAAAGAAATAAAAAAGTCAAGCTAGGGGGCTTGCACACAAGTTCTACCCCTCATTCAAAATCCTTCAATCCATGAAACCCTTATACATGATCCTATCTTAGTCCAACCAATTAAACCTTCATCAAGCCTTAAACCTTTCAACCTTTCATTAACCCTAACTCCTTTTTCAAGGTATGTCCAAGCCCGCTAGGTTGAAAACACGAAAGGGCGAACTAGGCAAAAGTTAAGGCACAAAAAAAGTAATAATAAAAGAAATCAGATCCAGAACTACGAATGGTCTAATTCCGCAAGGATACGTAGGAATACTCATCTCGAGGTCCGGCCGCTTCAATAAAATAAAATTAATCAAGGTCTAATGATTTGACTTTCTAGAATTCGGGAGCATATTCTTTCTAGATCCCGAGCTTAGACTCGAGTCCGAACCTAGCCTCTTGAAAGCCTTTTCTCACCTACATTTATATTTGTCACAAATTTAACCTTTATTTTTTATTCCAAACTCTCCTTGTCCCTGAAGGACTCTCCGACAATTCCATGGTCTCTGGCGATATTTGATTTTGCCTGTATAAACTTCCCAAAGAAGAATCCCCGGTGAAAACTACGAACGCTCAAGACGGATCAAGTACGTTTCAATCAAGGCTCATAGCGCCTAATTCAAGACAAGCTCACCCAAAGTGGGGGCTTCCTATGTATGTGGTGGTTCCTCCAAATCAAATCAAACTCCCGAAAAGTTGTAATATGCGGACCTCGTTTACGGACCCCGATTATTTACTAAAAACGAGTTTTCAAAAATCATTCAATCTATTTCGATACATATCCGGATCTCCTAGCCTTACAAAACCCTAACCTTGCATTGCATTTCATACATCCTAATCTTGCATAACCCTGACCTTGCATGACACGTCATCTTCCTTGGCTTTGCATAACCTTAATGTAAACCCCCACAATTTTATGAATTTTATAAATATATTTTAATGTATATTTATATATATTTTAGTATTTAAATAATTAAATTCTTAAGGGTTGACTATTTTAAAGTCAAAGGGATTATTTAATATTTTTAAATAATCAAATATTTTATTTAGTCATACTTTGAAAGTTATTTAATAGTTTAATTATTTTTGAGTTGTAGTGTAAAAGATTTTAAAATGGGTTAGAGGAGCCCAACTCAACTGAAGCACCCAATCATTAATTGATTATTAAAAGCCCAAACACAATTCCCTAAACCCACAAGGGGTTACCTAAATAAACCCAAACTAAACCCAAAATCCCCACACTAAAAATCACTCACCATAATTTTCTCTCATCTCTTTTCTTTCTCTCTCTATTCCCCACGGGTCCCCCTCCCCTTCGTTTTCTTCTCTCCTCCTTCAGACCACCGCGGCTGCCACGGCTGCCGCAGCAGCCACCGCCGCCAGCAGCAGTACGATGTCCTTTCTCCTCCTCTTTCGGCCTTGTTCTCTTCTTGCTTTGGTTTATTTCTTCCTCGTCTATTTTATTTAATGTTAAGTTTATGTTTTAAGGATTGATTTAATGTTTTCATGGTTAAAGTTTGTAGTTTTGATGATTTAAATATAAATTTCAGATTATATGATTTGTATAGTAAAGTGATTAAATTTCAGATTTATTAATTATGTCAAGTTAGGGTTTTAAGTATAAAGCATGGATTTTTAGGGTTTTATGAGTTGAAAATTGTAGTACTATATTATGGATTATGAAAATTGAGTACTCTAATGTTTATGATTATGTTTAAGTATGTTTTAAAGTGTTTTAAACATATTATAAGTTGCTGAAATTTTTATTATTATGCTTATGGTAGAGTTTTAAATGTCAAAGTATGGATTTTTGAGGGTTTTAATGACCAGTATGGTAGTACTATACTAGGAGACCTTAATAGTTGGAGTTTTAATGATTAAAAAGGATTTTAAACACTTTTAGGGAGGGTTTAGAATATTTTAAAGTTGCTGGAAATTTATTTAAGTATTGATTCTTGGTTATGTTGGAATTTGGTAGGCGGAGAATATTCTTTAGGCAACTTCTAAGGTTGTGAAAGTGGCCTCACGTTTTGTCTACACAAGGTACTTACATACCTATGTGTTAGATACTAGTATCATGTCCTAAGATTAGGATTGATGTAGTATCATGTATAGGAACTTTTTATAGTTCATATGTGATTTATATTCAAGTAGAATTGCATGTTTTATGCCGTTGTGTGAAGCATGTTGCCTATGTTGGTTATAATATGTTTGTATGGATGATTGATGCAAGTATGTGGGATTGGGAACTTTATTTTATTAATTCACATGAGGGATTAATATTTATATTGTTTATTGGATCATGAATTGAATCATGTTGTTCCCTTTGGATTATTTATTATATTTACTTTATGAGGACCGTGGACGTTATTTGGTAAGTTGGATATTCGCCTATGGAAAGGTTGGTTGATTGTTGACTTAGATCAACAAATAAATATTGGTTGGTTATTAAACTAAGTATTGGAATCATTCTTGGATTATTTGAGTTGTTGATCACCTTATCTAATCCTAAGATAAAAATGGAAGCTTTCTGTATTCATGATATTTATGTTGGTTATCTTACTTTGTGAGTCACCACGAGTAAATAAATTATTAATAACTTAATGTGGAAAGTGAATAGCAATAAGATTTAGACTTGTGCACTTCTGAAGTGGTGGACTAGTATGAGTTGGAGTACATGGTGGTAGCCCATGGCTTTTCTTGGGACCGGATTGATCACCGCGTCCTATTTTATTTAAATTAGTACCTCGATATCGTTGGTCATGGGAGTACGGAGTTGCGCCCGTACTTCGTCTTCTAAATTGAAGACTGGTTTGGTTTGGACAACTCTATACATTACCAAGTCCATTTAATTATAATTAATCTATTGATTTTGGAATCTAGTTCAGTATAGTCAATCTGTTAATGTTATTATTTATCATTGAGTTAATGTTTATTAGTATCATGTTAGGTTTATATTTTATTTAGTATGTAGTACTCAGCTTTGCTGATTACGTGCTTTTGTGTATGTCGATCATGACTGTGCCTTATTGATCATGTGATGACCCATTTGGTGAGCAGTCTCTCAGGATCAATGGAGCATCGACAATTTCAGGTCTGAAGATGATGCATCGTGGGTTCGGGTTTCGTAGAGAGCTTGTGTTTAGCTTTAATACTTTATAGTTTTGTTTTAATTATGGTTGACTAGTTGACTTTGGTTTGGTTGACTTCTGACTTTGGTTTTAGAAGTTGACTTATGGTTGACTAAGTTAGTAAGTTTTTAAAGTTATATATTTATTTCCGCTGCAAAATTCTGAATAAGCCGATACGTTATCACACGGGCGATAATGCTTTGATAATTCTCTAAGTTTTATATTAAAAAGGTATTTTTGGAAAATAGAGAATTGCCGGGGTGTTACACTTAATCCTTGCATATCGTCTCATGCATCCTTAGAGAGTCTAAGTTTGCATTATTGCATCATTATGTGCTTTATCTGATTTGTTTGCACATATCTACTAACATCTTCTTCTGCAGGTAATCGGATTGCTTGTATTTATTGCCCTGCATACTAACTTTGTTTTGCAGACACCGGTGTATATACACTAGTGGAAAAAGACCTTAAATGACACAAACATACTGATCCGGTTCTCCCAAAACCGGATCACTAAATTAAAAAAAAAATTGGCGCAAATTTTTTGGCCAATAAACTGATCCGGTTTGGAGGATAATGGTCCAAAAAGCTCAAAGACAAGTTCCCCCGTGGGCCCAACGCGCGATGATAAATAAGATGCGTCACCTCTTTAATCTCTTTCACCTCTTCTCTCTTTCACACCAAACCCTAAATTCGTAACCTCTCACCTCCTCCATCTTCCCTCCCTATTCAGTCGCCCCTGTACGTCTTTCACCCCCAAACCCTAAATTCCCTAACCTCTCTCACGTTCCCCCCTCTTCTCTCCCTATTCAGTAGCCTCTTCCCTGTACGTCTTTCACCCCCAATTCCTAAATTCTCTAACCTCTCTCACCTCCTCACCGACCTCCTTACCTCCTCACTCATCATCCTTTCATCGACGATGCAGCGTTCGTCTTACTCTGCACCATAAACCCTAATTCTCTCTCATTTCATCGATGTTGCTTCGTTCGTCGTACTCCGCACCATATTCGTCGAAATCTGCTCAACCACCGTCGTTCGTCACTCAAAGAACTCTGCTCAACCACCGTCGCTCGTCGCTCGAAGAAGTTCGTTCAACCACCATCTTCGATCCACTTGTTGTTCATCAACACTGCGTCTTCGATCCATTCCGCACCATCTTTGCTGTATTTGTAATTTTATTCGTCTATTTTAATTAGTTTTTTTTTGTAATTATTAGGGTTTTGTATTTGTGATTTTGTTTCTTTGGGCTCCAATTTCTTTTATTTCGTCCTTTGTAATTAATTTGCTTGTGTTGAATTTGGTTTATTTTGCTTCAAGTTTTGGTTTTTTTTTTTTATATTTTTAATTTAATTTCGTTTGTTTTTAATTTGGTTCATTTGGCTGTAATTTTTTTTCGTCTTTAGTAATTAATTTGGCCGGAACTTGGTTCATTTGTTGTAATTTTGTCTCTTTTTTTTATTAATTTCTTCTTTTTTTATTAATATTGTCTTTATCATTTTCGTTGTTTGATTTTTGTTGTTATTGGGTTGTTATTGTGGCTGCATTGTTGTCGTCTTTATAAGACTATAAAGTCGAGTTTTTTTTTTAATTTCATGGTCCCCCCTCAAAACTGATCCGGTTGCTGGTGAAAACCGGATCAGTTGCTCATTAACTGATCCAGGTTTCACCAAAAACCGGATCAGTTTACTATGTAACTGGTCCGGTTTTTGTGAAAACCGGATCAGTTAATCAGCAACTGATCCGGTTTTTGACTGGAGCAGTTGACTTTTGTTAACCGCTCCGGACCAAAAAGGGATCTGTAAGGCATATGTTGACCGAAGCAGTTGAACTTCTTTCCACTAGTCATAGATCAGTTCTAAACTGTAGAGCGTTTAGAATCGTTCTCCGTCCCGACACCGTATACTTTGACTTTCGGTTTCCTGAACCCCAGTCAAAGTGGGGGCCTTCTATAGACACATAATCGTGTTTTCCCATTTAAGGATCCGATGATGAAACATACCGCGGTCTTAATTGGTCTGACCCAAGGGGAGATCAGTCCGAAAAGCCATCCCAAAACTATTTCGAAAAGTGTTAAAGTCCTATTTTAAAACCCAATTAATTAATCCTGATAACTAATTGCATTTTGAGCCCAATCCTTTGAAAAGCCCAATTAATTGTTTAATAATAATTAATTATTTTTTATTTAAATAAAATAAATATTTTCAAAGATATTTTTTATATTTAAAATCGGATTTTATCCCGTAAAATTAGATTTCTGGAGTTAAAAGATAAAAAGAAAATCTTTAAAATGCGTTTTATAAAAATACGCTATCAAAACGTGTCAAAAGCAAGGCGGTGCGCTTAGCGCACCAACGTGCACCAAGCGCACCAGCGTGCGCCGAGCGCACAAGCTTACCACGTAGACCTGTGTGTCACACAAAGTGGTGCGCCGAGCGCACTTAGCTTCTCCGTGCGATGCACAGGCTGTCTATTTTATCTTCTTTAAAGCGTGTGCCACGTGGGCACCGATGATTGGTCATGCTACATGTTATTGTGCGTCGCACAACCACCGCACCGACGCCTGGCGGCGCGTGAAGCGCGGTTTCCTTTTCCCTATAAATAGGTATTGATTTCCGTACGGTTTTCAGATCGCTTTTTCCATACACTTTTACAATTCGACTTTTACACTTCGAACTCTACAAATATATTTATGAACCTCTCTACAAAACTCATACTTTTCGAATCTACAAACACAAATACATATTTTCAAACATACATACAATTTCAGATCTTCAGGCTTAGCTTCACGATTTCTCGTCCCGAAGGTTGTCAATCTCTCTGACCCAAGCCACGTTATAATCCTGAGGGTTCTTGAATGAATTTCTTGTTTTTATATTGAAGTTACTAATGATTTCCTGCATGATGTAGATCTTTAATATAAAAATCGCTCTTTTGTACATTCTAATCCCTTTTCTTTCTTTTCATTTATTTTTCATATTCATATGTATATTACATGATTGTATGATTTAATGCTTTCATCACCTTATATGTTATTTTTTCTAATCAAAGACCTAAACAACTGTTCTAATATTAATCAGATAATTTGGATAACATGTTAGGTTCCTTGTAAATTGATTACTTAAATAACATATATATCACTAAAAAATAGTCTTTTATGTGTTTCGTGAACCAACCTAGACTAAATTATTTTTGGGGTGAATAAAAATGTTATTTGGTTATTCTATTGCATAAAAATTGACATGAATCAATATTAAGTAGAGGCCATCAATGGGAGAATATGGTGTTCGTACCCTCACCCCCGAACTCAATCTATGGTTCATTGACCATCTATGGAGTCAGGACGGGAAAATCTACATTGGATAAGTCCCAAATTTGTCCCTACGATTTCCCATATCCAATTAGGTTTATGAGTCTTCATTTAAAGACTTGTTGGCGACTTCAAAACGTTTTCAATAAAACCTTTACAATGAGGTAGTCAAATACGCGCTCATCCCGCGTAGGCGAAATAAAAACATGCCTACAATTGGTAAAAAAATTATCTTTTCGAATAATGTATTTGACATTTTGGTTGAAAAATGGATATAAAATTAAATGGGTTCAGATGCATTTATTTACACTGTTTTAGAAAACTTATTAGTCACTCCAATTTAAAGTTCTATCGTAACCCCAATGAATACACGTATCAGTAATCCCTCATATATATTTCAAGTAACTAACATATACTATTATTAGTAACCCCTTGTTTTTATTAAAGTCACATAACTAATTTATTTACTTGTTGTAGGTAACTTCTGAATATATTATGGGTAAAACCCCAAATAGAAGTAATAAGTAAATCCTGTGGACTTAATAAGTAACATAACATTTCTAATTAGTACTTGATAATTTTATATCATATAGAGTAGCCCCATATATCTAGTGTAAGTAACCCCTCTAAGAAACTATCAGTAACTCCTATAAACTCAATAAGTAACCCACCTAAAACATTATCAGTAACTCCTATAAACTTAATAAGTAACTCTCCTATAACATTATCAGTAACTCCTATAAACTTATAAGTAACTCCCCTAAAACTTTTTTATTGGCAATTCAAAGTTATTATTGATAACCAAACAGAGTTTAGAAACACAGGACACACCAAGCCAAAAGGGACAAACAACATCAATGTCAGAGCTCCCCCGCCTTCTAGGAAGGGTTGAGATCCTAGCTCTTCATGTGTTACCTCATGGCAACATCCAGAACAAACTGCCAAAGCCTATAGCTTCTAACAGACAGCCTGAAACATGCTTCAAACAAACGCAACAACAACCTACTCAACTAAATACAATAGGGGAATGATCATATTATCCTTGGTTTAACACTTCAACAATCACACCTGGGAATTGAAGATGCCAATGAGAGTTAACAAGACATCTATCAATTCTACTTTCAATCCTAGAAACACCCTAGCCTTTATTTGACCATGTAAACTGATGCCCACAACTTCTGAGCTCACTAAGATCTCTCTGCAGTAATAAGTTAGCAAAGTCCTGAGTTTCATAGCTAAAAATTAAACATCTATACCATTCACCCTATCATTACAAGAAATAACAGCATTGAAATCTCCAAGGACACACCAAGGAACTGTAGTCATAGCATCCATGCTAGATAGGGGTGTTAAAAAAAACCCACCCCGAAAAACCCGACCCGCTGACCCGTATCAAAAGAACTGGGTAATAAAACTAAATTTCGCAATTGCTAGCAAGCTCCACCCATAAGTTTTTCCTATCTTTCAATAGTATGTAATCCATAAACTGTAGAGCATTGAAAAGAAGTCCCAGAGTTCTTATCAATAACATAACAGTGAATAGCTTGGATAAACTGATTAATAATTTGAACCCCAACAACACTAAGATCCCAGGCAATCCAAATTCTTGCCCTAGTGGAATGAACATAATTATCGTCCCATTTCCATCTATGACCAAGCTTCCTTCTAATTCTTGTTTTATTACTTTCTTTTACTCTAGTTTATAAGATATCAAATAAACTATCTTTGTTGAAATCAATAAACTTCTTAAACTCTTCAACTTTATCAGAGGTGTTGAAGCCCCTCATATTCCAGGTGCACATAGTCATATTGGAGAAATATGAAAAGAGCTAGTACCTGTTTCATCTACTGAATGCACAACAATACGTGGTCCTGAGATATCTTCAGGCCTATTTTTTGTATCCCTTAGAAACAACTAGCCAGGCTGCAGGAGGAGAATTAATTGGCTAAGCATGAGTATGCACACCCAGCTGATTATCAGAGCCAGTCTTGACAACTTCTATGTTCACAACCTCTTCTATTATCTTAGTAGTAGTCTCTGTTGTTGGTACAGGAACAACATCAACTCTGGGAACAGTGGTTGTGACTACTTTAGACACCCATTTATGTGTCACTTTGGGCTATGCAGGTTTTGGCAAATTCTTCTTTTTCATACAATCATGTCTTGCAATCTGGCATTTTGAACAGAATGGAGGGATCCATTCATATTGAACCCTTTGCTTTATTATACAACCATTGACATCCTCAATAGAGACTTGTTTAGGTAACTCCTTAGTGACATCAGCTTCAATCAACATCCTAGCAAAAGACACCCTCATTTGCCTTGTAGTGCATTCATCAGCAAAAAGATGAACTCCTATCATGCTATCAATTCTACTAAGAGATTATGGCCCCCAACAGTTAAGAGGAAGATTAAGTAATCTAACCCACAGTGGGACTACTCTTAGAATTTCATCATTAAAATTGAAGTTAGGAGTCTAATTTTTCACAATGATAGGTCTACTATTAATAGAATAAGGGCCAGAGTATAGAATTCTTTTCTATAAGCGATGTTATCAAACTTGACCAGAAAATATCCATCTTCATGTAAAAACACTTGAGGCTTACTCACATGGTTCCATTCAAGAACTATAAACTGCATAATTGCTCCAATAGTAGGAGTTTGACTAACCACATACAACACAATTGCATTTGCCCAAATATAAACTTTATCAGCAACTACTATAAAATTAATAAGGAACCCCCCTAAAACATTATCAGAATCTCAAAGTACATTTGTAAACAAGTACCAAGAATTTTAATAAGTAACCCTCGCACATTGCTATGAGTAACCCTCGCACATTGCTATAAGTAACTCCTATAGACTTAATAAGTAAACCCCTGAATATACGGATGAAAAACTAAATTTTCTAATAAGTACTAACTTTATAATATTATTAGTAACCCTATATATCTAGCGTAAGTAACCCCTCTAGCAAACTATCAGCAAATCCTACAAACTGAATAAATAAGTAATAAAACATATACTAGTCGTTGGACAAAACATCTAAATGAAACTAATCATAACTATCACTAAACTAAGTAGAGTGATAAGTAAGGGTCGAGATCCACAGGGAATAGCTAAATAAGCAACAATATTGCTAATCGTTGTAAGCTAAGTCGAAGACTCGGACAAGAATGTTGTTTTGCTAAGCTAAGGACCAAATGTACTTAACTAAAACCTTAAAAAGATGCACAATTAAACGGGATTTTAGATAAGGAAAAACGTTAGGGGATAGGAGTTCCAACATAACTCATTATGAGATAGACAAAGAAGCAGTAAACATGGGGAATAATACATGAGCACTACATGATCAAACAATGTCTTCAATAATAACTCCAACCATCTCTCGATGCACGAATATTTTGCCTAAGCATCTAGCATGAACTCTCGCTCTATACCAATATACCCGAGGTGAATTGAAGTCTCAAGCCAACAAATAGTCAAGGCTAAGTCACAATCTCTTGTCAACCTAGTATGACTACCCTAAGAAACTAAACAACACTCAATTGGCCAAAATAAATGCAACAAGTTTTGGAAAAGTTCAATCATGTAAATAATTTAACCATGTAAAACCACCAAAAATCTAAGCTCTTTAGAGACTTCGCCTGGTCAATCGGGCGGTTTTCTCCCTATCAGGTAGTGCCCTTTTCTCTATCCTGACTTCAATTTTTCAGTCCGGAGCACTTGTCTTACTTCACGGACTTTCTATGGACATTAAATAATCATTGCACTGGCCTTCCATAGCAAGAATGAGACCTTTGATTCATAACCTGCACAATAAAGCACAAAAGAGTGAAAACAAGTCCAACAATATTAAATCACACACGTAAGAGCTCAAAGCAGTACTCAATCGCCCAGGAATGAGAATTGACAGTATTGGACACATCATTTAGCGAATTAGGGGCGCATTTCTCTTCGGCGTAAAAACAACCGAAGCGAAGCCCGAATCGGGTTGAACCGAAGCGAATTGAGCCGAAGCAACCGAGATTAAATTATAACTAATAGTAATGAATAAATTTAGGAATTGAGTCGAACGGCCAAGCCCGAATTGAAGCCCAGGCCCGAACGACCCAAGCGAACGGGCGGGCGGGCGAAAATAAGTTGGGGAGAACAGGCCCTTAGCGTACTTCATGTGCATTAATCATGAAATCAAAATACTTCCTCCCTTCCATAATAAGTGAAACACTTACTATTTTTAAACGTTTCAAAATAAGTGAAACATACCTTAAATGGAAAAAAGAAAGTGACAAAATGACAAGAGTACCCATCACAAACTTGTGTGGTTTGCTTTTCTCTCTCCTCCTTTTAAGGGTATTTTACGACTTTTTGGCTTTTGAAAGTGATGTTTATTAAATCTTGTGCCCAAACCCTATGTTTCACTTATTATGGAACGGAGGAAGTATCAAATAGTAAAACAAAATAATGAGTAATAAACAGTTATATGGGCCTCAACCCCAAACCCGGATGCATACGCAAAGAAAAGAAAGCCTGGATTCAAGAAGTAAAAATAAACCAATGACCCATTTGAATTTCTTTCCCTGTAACCCTTAATCACAGCACACACAATTTGCGATTTACAGGAGAATATTTCCGGGTAAATTAAACTTCCAGACGCCGAGACGTGGGACGCCGGACGCCGGACGCCGGTCGCCTGTGAGGAACGAACTACGCCGGTCGCTTGATTTCTATTTTTGAGGTAATATTTATCATTGTTTGGTTGTGAATTTGTGATTATGGTTGAATACTTGAATTAGTTGAATTGATTTGTTGTTGGTCATGATTTATTGAGTTGATTTGTTAATTCATGTTTTAGGTTTATTTAGTTTCTAATTTCTAATTTGGAAATTGTAAATATGAGTTGAATCAATTAGGGTTGTGTTAGTGTTGCCTCTTTTGTTGGCCTATTTTAATTCACTTGGTGGGTCGGGTCCAAACTTTATTATAAATGGGCATTTAGATGGGTATTGGCTAATGTTCAGTTGTTCAGCTATTAATTAATTTGGTAGTTTATTTACAAATGAACTGATGTAGCTTGCTAATGAGTAATGACAAGGAAACAGAGAATGAAGCCTAATATCTATTCGCAACAACTTGAATAATATCACTCTCGAAGATAATGATGTTTATACTCTTTTTCTTTTGAGAAAAGAATGATGTTTACACTTTTATTACTTTGGAATTTTGGATGTAAAACATTAACTATTAAACAATTTGTGTTGTAGTGTTTTTTTTTAAAAAATTTTTCCGAATGGCCGACGTCCGGATTTTGTCCCTCCCACTTTGAGAATCCTGTCTCCGCCACTGTTTGAATTTATATGTGAAAATTTAATTTCTGAGTGGCTGATTGTTTGTTTATATAAATTTCTTCATTTACAGGTGTAGTTGGCTTTCTTTTTTGTTGTCGTTGATTATAAAAAATGGGAAGGGCTAAAAAGGGTGGTGCAATATTTATAAGGCTAGTTTCATCTGCTGGTACTGGATTCTTCTATGTCACAAAGAAGAACCCTAAGAAGATTACTGAGAAGCTTGAGTTCCGTAAATTTGATCCCAGAGTTAATCGCCATGTTTTGTTTACTGAGGCCAAGATGAAGTAGGCAAAAAATTGGAATTTACTTTTTGATTCAGTGTTTTCTTTCAGTGGGTGATGGTAATAACTAATGGCGCATTTGGTAGGCAGTACTAAATGGCGGTAATGGTAATGAAATCAAGCGAGCCGTTAAGAGTATGCTTGGTATTTAGGTGTGGCAGCTTATAGTAATGTTTTTAGTAATAGTTGAACACTATGGATTTATGCCTGATGTAACTAACTTTGCAGTGTGTCATTTGATGAAATTTTGATTTTGTTTGTTGTTCTTATTATGGGTTTATTTTGAATGAGGATTTATCAATTGGGTTCCTTTTTTTTTTCCTGTCCTTTAATTTGCAAGTTTACTAGCTGATGAAGTTATATACCCAGTTCTATAGCTTATGGATATTCACCACACTCAAGCTATACCAAAAATTTACCGAGTATAATGCAGACATTTTTTCCGTGTGTAGAATGATTAGAATAGTTTTTGTAGTGGCTCTTCTCACTAGCTTGAAATGCCACTTTGTCCTTCAAGCCACACTTTCTTCCCCCAGAATCCAATTACTTCTCCGTAAGAGGTTTCTAATAATTGGGAGCTTGGAAGGCATCATCATCTAGCCTGTGTTGCTGGTTGCCCCACCACTAGGCATAGCTAGCTAGCTGCTGACTTTAGTACCATTTGAGAGGTGGGCGGCTTAGTTTTTCTCATATTCTGGTGTATGTTGATGAGAATCGGGTGATGATATTCTTAAGAGTAGCAGTGGCTAGGAGTCTTTACATAATTTGAAGCTAAACAAGGTTGAGAGGAATACGATGCAAGTTATTGGAAGGATGAAAGAACACGAAAGAAACTCTGGGTTTAGTCTCCACGGGAGGAATTGAGAAATATATATTGTTTGTATGTGCTTTGGTGTGGGAGTTTGAAGAACATAGACGAGTTATCAAACTTGCTCATCATAAATTATTGAACTTGTGAAGTTGTATAGGAGTGAATGTGCCAGTCTTCCATTATAGGATATGGAGTATAGGAACATGTTTGACAAAAGTTTGCAGCTTTTTGACTTCCATAGTTAATTTTTGCACCATTGTTATTTTCTTAGTTACTCCCTTGAGGTTTTCTGCGTTCCTGCTATGTCTTCTTTTTTTTTTTTTTGGGAAATTCTACGTGGTGGCCTCCCAACTTTCAATTTTTCTATATGGTGGCGAGGAGCAAAAAAAATATTATACAAAGTGACTTCCAACTTTGACACGTTCTATCTAGTGACCTTATTTTATTAGTTGGTGGCTAACCCATTAACTCTTTCTCTCTCCTTCACCTCATCCTCTTCCTCTCTCGTAAACCCCAATCCACACCCCCGCACCGCCACCCGGACCATCGAACAAATGCCGGTGTGTCTACCCACTCCACACCACCCGCAGTCCGACCCTCCTCCGCTGCCACCCTCCAACTCTGCGTCGACTCCTTTCGACTCCCCATTTTTCATACCAAGAAAACTTGATCACACTTAAAATCAAATTCAAAAAAAAAACAGAAATGGGTACCTGATAATCAACAAGCACCCCACATAAAGCAAGAAACTTGAGAATTGAACAAAAAACGTTGAATTAGATCAAGTAATCAAACAACTGGGTCATCTAATTTATGAGTGGGGCATTGAGTTTAAGATATACCCCAAAAAAATTGAGCACAATCTATAGAAGTTGGAAGGTTTCTGAAACAGAAAAGAAAATCAAAGAATTGTGACTTGAAAATTGGAAGTATTGTCCAAATACTGAGAATTCGAAGAAAAAGGGTCAATCATGGAGAGTAATTTAGACTAGACTAATATAGAATTAGACTGAATTTCTCTCTCTTATGTTGGTGTTACTCCATTATTATGATTTATGATGATATGGGAAGGCTGAAAAATGGGTGTTTTTTTGGGTGGTAGGGATGTTGTATGGGTGTTTGTGGTGGGGGTAGGGTTGTGTTGTGGTTGTGTATGTGATGGGTTAGTTTAATGTAAGTTTAATAAGGTCACTATGTGTATTTAGATAAAGTTGGAGGTCACTTGATATAAATCTTTTTTTGCCCTGCCACCAAATAGAAAAATGCAAACTAGGAGGCCACCATGTACAATTTCCCTCTTTTTTTTTGAAAAGGTGCTACGTCTTTGTTATGTGTGTAATTTCTTTCTCATGATCTCTTACTTTGAAGCCTATGATTGCAAGGTCTATTCCCCCAATTTTGGATCTTTTCTTTGCAAATGATTTGCTTAGATTATTTGAAGGTCTGGATTCCTGCATGAATACATCTCTAATATTTTCAAATCTTTTCACAATGTTTTCAGCCACAAAATCCATCTCAAAAAATCCATCATCAAATTTAGCCATAATATCTCCAGACTCTAAGAAGGATCTTTATTCTATTTTTGGTGTTCCTTCACACATTGTTTGGCTAGCAATATAGGAGGGGAAGGGAAGGGAGGGATAGCAAGAGGAAGGGGATGGGGAAGATGGAGCTCCATCTTCCCTCCAAATCTCTCCAATTTGGGAGGGAAAATGGATCCTTCCCTCTTCCTCCCCTTCCTTCCCCCAATCCTTTATCCAAATAAGGAAACTTGTTCTCCTCCCTTTCCCTCCTTCCTTTTCCCTCCATTTCCTCCTATCCAAACAAAGTGTTAGCCTTTAGGAGTTCCAATGAGTTTGCTACTTTGCTAGAAAGAATGCAAAAAGCTTCCACTTATTCTGAGTAGAATCAGTGGTAAATTTCATTCTTGAACTACCTAAGAACAGTCAAGGTGGACAAATTTTGTTCGTCTTACATCCTGAGTTCCCATGTTTTGTCTATCTAAAGTCTTGCCGTTCATCTGCTTCATGGTGATCGAGGGGGTTTCATGAAGGTCTTGGCCTATGGAAGTTTAGAAAAGATTATAAGATTCATGTTCTAGATTTAAATGGGGAGCTTCATTGTTTAAGGATATAATTCAATGAAGAATGTTTAAGATTACAGGTTTAATCTGTTAATTGATTTATGTTGGAATGCGTGTAGAGTTCGTTATCTTTTTGACAGTAAACCTGCAAGTGAAATCCTAATTGTGAAGCTTCCTGCCTCTCTGCAGGAAGATTTTCATCTGAGCAGGAAGGTAGAATGGTTCCTTTAGCGTTAGATCAAGATTATTTTGATTTGTAATCGCTTCTTTGTTATCTTCTTTGCCTCTTGATTTTCAAGGCAGGCTTTGCAGAAAGTCGTGGTGTCTTCATTTATAACCATGTGTAGGATCTTCATTTGGAAGCTGGCTTAGAATGCTATAGATGTCGTTTAAAATTTCGAGATTAGAGATTTCCTTTTGTGTGAGAAGTGTTGCCTATGTAATGAAGGTGGTAAATATGTTGATAATCTGTTAAAGAGGTGTATGTCACTGTCAATGTCTTGTATTTGGAAATATGGTTACCTGAGTCTCAATGCTGATGCTAACTTAAGTATTCTCATTAATCTCTGGTTGCTTCAGACTTTGGTGGTAACACTATATTCCAAATTCGTCATGCTTTGCTGAGGATTCAGAATTTTCTTTCTGGGCAAAGCATAGTTTCACCTCTGGATTCTCCTGGAGTATGCTATTTGCGTAGATTGGTTGAAAGCAGGTTATATAATTTGTCGATCTCACCCCGGAGATCAATGGTACCTGGGTTGTGAGTAAAGATCTCAAATGGGTGTAGCCTTGGTTTGCAAGGATAGCCTCATTGTTACGCTCTTGGAACTTGGAAGAGGTGGTCAAGCTTGTTTAACACTGTTTGCTTGTTTGAATGGATTGAAGTGGGCTATATCAAAATCGTTGTTCTCAAACGTTTAGGGGTCCATTGATCTTTTTGCAGAAGTCTTTGTGCTCAATTCTCAAATTTGGCAGACTGGTTGAGTGATAGTCAAATGGCGGATATAAACATTAACTAGTGGAGGAAAGGCTTTTTTCCAGTCAAAAGAAAAAGGAGGAAAAAAGGAAAATGATGCTATGTTGGTTTTAGGCCAGTTCCAGTTCGCTTCGATTTTAGATGGGCAACACCGCAACAATAGTCATGTACTTATTGTACTCATCGCAACAAAGACAAAACCCCCTTGACCATAAACCTCGCAAAAATGGTGGTTAAATAATTTTAGGCTTGGGTTATTTTCAGCTCCGAGTTGAAAATTCCTTGACCATAATCCATCATTCGGTTTCAAGTTGACCCATTAGGCTAAGGGTGCTTTTACTATTTTAATTTGTTGCAGAAGTTATATTCTAAATAGCACGGAGACGAATACGGGGACGGATGGGAACGGAAAACGGCAAAATCAAAATTTCCAAAAAACGGGTATTGTTTTGTCCCTTGTCCAACAAGTAAGCTGTAGATGGTGCTTTCTTGTCGAGCAAGTAAACTAGTATCCCTTAGAGGTTCTTCTTTGGAGACTTGTGCAACAATGTCTGAATCAACCAAGTCCAAGCCTGAGCTTCGTTCCCGAACCTGCAAAAAGGGACCCACCCTGGAGGTTTGGGTGGTGGTTCCCCCTCCGAAGCTTAAGTCAGATATCAGGTGTTTGTAAGAGAAAAGTAATTCTAGAGAGAGAAAGTGAGAGAGTAGTTTTACAGAGTAACTTTGCACTGTTTTCATTGAATGATCTTTCTCCTGATTTCAAGGGTATTTATAGTGATAGCAAGATGACAGCTAACCTTAAAATCTGACCTAGAATAGTGGCTTCTGATTGGCTGAAGAATCAGATCATGACACGTGGCAGGCCATGATTTGGGAGAGTTTACCAACCACTCTCATGCAGCCACCTCACAGGGCTGGCCTCTGACTTCCTTTTGGGCCAGAAAAGCAGCCTTTTAAACAATCTGAGCCTAGCCCAAAGGGTAGATCTTTTTTCTTCCATTTATCAGAGGACATGTGTACGGCTCAGATGAGCCCAAGTGTCATCAGAGGAACCGTAGATTTCAGGCTACAACATTTGCCCCTAAAAGGGTTTTCACTGTTGGCCCATCTGACGGTTAAGGCCCTTTTACCCAACGTAGCTTCATTAGGCCCATCTGACAGTTCAGGCCCTTTTACCCAAGGTAGCCTTATTTGAAATGAATGAAAGGACTCGCCTTTTCTGGGTTTTACCGGTCATAACCGACCGTTGGACCCTTTCTTCGGTCATTGTTGACCGGCTCCACAGGTTTCTTACTCCTCTATAAATAAACTTGGTGTGAAAACATTTGATCATTTCACACCTTGAACTAATTTTTTTTAGAGAGAGAAGCTCTGCAAATTTTCTAGAGAGAGAGGGAGATCGTCCAGCTTCAGCATTCTTCACCGAATCGTCCAGATGTTCTTAGCAGGTATCGTTTCATTGTTCATTTCTTTCTTCTTTATTCTTTATTCTTTCTTTGAAAAACAATAAAATGGAATCTTCTTCGTCAAACAATCCTAGCCGACCAAGAGCTTGTCTTGACCCTAGAACCGATACTTCTTCTTCGGCACATTCTAGAGTTGGACCTCTTCTGGCCGAGTACTTATTTTTTCATAGTTTTGACCGAGAAAGTCAGACGACCCAGTCTTTACATGTGCAAGGTAATCTGGCGCGCGTCAAGCAAACGGCCCGTCTAAGACGAAGAGTAATAATCCCGTCAAACAGTTCAGATATGGAGGAATCTACTGGACGAGTTCCGGATGAGACGAGGGAGGTCCGAAGTGCTGGGCCTTTAGGCGGCCCCCTTTCCCCTAGCTGCAGCTTTGAGGAGTCCCAAATAAACCCGGAAGCCAGTCCTTCTGGACGAGACACTGAGATGGAGGAAACTGGCGAAGACGATATCAGCAGGGGTTCTGGGGCTGCCGGTGGAGTCGACGAAGCCTCCACTACTTCGTCTGAGATTAGAAAACGATTAGGTCCTCTCTCTGACCCCGCATTTATTTTAGCCAATCGCAAATGGCTAGAGAAAATAGGGCCGGACCCTAGCTATTTATCCAACTTCATGCCCATGCCGGGCGTTTCCTTTGTCATCCCTAATAAGGAGGCCACTATTTTGAGCACTCCCAAAAATCATTTTACTGTCTACAAGCTGGCTCTGGACGCGGGGTTGAGATTCCCCCTTCATGAATTTATAGAGCAAGTGCTTCGTTATTACAACATCGGCCACAACCAACTGGCTCCCAATGCCTGGCACAACGTCTTGACGTTCATAGCCGTCTGCGAGTTGCGCGGCCTGGCTCTCTCTCTTCAAGCATTTACCCACATTCATTACGCAGCCAAAATTCCTGGTGCCGTGGATGGAACATGGCTCAGCATCTGCAACCGTCCTGGCTTTCTTACAGCCTGGGGCAAACCGTCAAAGATGCATGAATGGAAGGCCAATTTTATATATCTAAGGGCGGCCAATGACTCGGCCACGGAGAGTTATCATTTCCATAACCGAGTCGTCACAAATTCTGGACGAAAGCAGTTTTGGCTGGAGCTGGAGGATAAGTATGACGAGGAGGTAGTGGAGTACTTTAAAATAAAGAAGTACTCCGGCCCGACCAAAATCCTTTAAAGGGCCGCCTAACTGGATACCCTTTAAGGAAATGTTTTATAATGACGACTTCTTGGTTGCCGCAGGCTTGCGGTTAGCCGATGATAAAGGTATCCATTCAAATCCCAAGTAAAACTCTTCGTCCATAGCTCATTAGACTAACCAATTTTCCGTCTTTGCTGCAGACTCAGCCAGAACGCGTCTCAAGGCTTCTTGGACGGGAGACATAAGCATGTCTAAATTCACAGACAATCTTTGGAAGGAATATGCCAAAATTAGTGCCGAGAAGAGGGCTGAGACACTGGTAAATCATACAAAAAAATTTATTATTATAATTTTTTTTTTTTTTTTACGAGGATCATTGTGGCTCCGTCCGGAATTGGCATCCAAACTTTGGACGAGAATTACTCCAAGAAGGAAAACGTCCAAGCATGGACGTTCACCTTTGGGAAATTCTCGTCTGAAATTTTTATAGTCGTTGGACGAGTATCCTTCGGACTCGTCCAAGTAATCGTAACTTTCTCTGGACGAAGATAGCCCGAAGAAGGAGAGCGTCCATACTAGGACGGTCACCCTCTTGGGGCCATTCTCGTCTGAGGGGTTTTGCCGTCTCTGGACGAGTACCATTTGGACTCGTCCAGGTAATAGTATCTATCCCTGGACGAGGATAGTCCGAGAAAGGAGAGCGTCCATGCTAGGACGGCTTCACTCTTGGGACCATACTCGTCGGGGAGATTTTGTAGTCTTTGGACGAGTACCATTTGGACTCGTCCCGATAATAGCACCTATCCCTGGACGAGGATAGCCCGAAAAAGGAGAGCGTCCATGATAGGACGGCTTCACTTTTGGGACCATACTGCCTCCGGGAGGTTTTGAGTTCCGACGCCTGGATGAAAAGTTGATTTCCTATCCTTGGATGGGGACATGTTAGCCTGTCCAATTTTGGGACGGCTTCCTTCTTTTCCTCACTTTCGTCTGTATTCAGAATTTTGCTCGGACGAGATTCCCTTAGGAGAGGAGGTGTTCATTTTAAGGCGCCCTCCTTCTTTGGGTGATTTTCGTCTGAAGCCTTGCACTTTGATTTAGATTTTGATCTGTGGACGTCTGTCATTTTAACTTGATTGTTTCTCGCAGAAAAATGCTCCTACCAACAAACTCCCTCCTGGGAAGTCTTCTTCGTCCAAGAAGAGGCCTACAACGGCCACGGACCAACCTCAAGCCAAAAAGCCTAAGGGCTTTGTAAGAAAGAAGACAGAGAAGGCTACTCCAAGTGGGGGAGTGGAAGAGAAGACCATGCTTCCCCCTAAAGACAAAGCTCTGAAGGAGGGGCCTTCTACTGCCGCTCCTAGTGGAGAAGTGGGAGAAAATCCTGTCCTAGCTGGTCAGCTGGACGCTTTGCCTTCTGACTCGGCCAAAGTCAGACCAGACTCGGCCGAAGTTAGACCAGAGTCAGCCTTGGCTTTGGTGGTGCCTGGGCGGGAGACAGTGCGTCGAGAACTATCCAGGAGCTCGGCTCGGTAGCGAAGCCGGGTCTCCCGTATGCCCCCTTCTGTAAGGACGACATCCATCTCGTCTGGTGAGTCGTTTTACTCCAATAGAGTTAGGACGGTGCGGGTCGGCGGTTAGTCTATGAGTCCGTCTAATAGACAAGCCATCGTCTTTCCCATCCAGATCTGACTCTCCCCCTCTTTCAGATAAGGGCAAAGGCCCAGCTATACCTTCACCTGCTCCCACCTTAGACTCGGACGAGGAGTCTTCTCCTGCTTTTGCCAAAATGTCAAAGGCGTAAAAGGAACGCTTAAGCAGAACTCTTCAAGTGTTACCCCGAATCCTATATCAAAGGATTAAGGGGAGCATCGGCCGGGCATGTGGGCTATATGTCTCAACTGGCTGCTGAGGTATAACTTATTGCCGCTTTTGTTTAGTACTTGTGTATATTTATTTCTTTTTGAAACTCGTATAATGATTTGTTTTGCTTTCATTGCCCCGACTTTTTTGCTCGCAAAAATGCCGATCGAAGAATGGGCGAGGGAGCTAAGGAAAGAGAATAAGCAGCTCGTCCATATGGCTACTACGGCAGGCGACAAGGCCATCCATGACATTGAGATGGCTAATACACTCCATCGTCAATCTCTGGAGGCTTTGGAGAAAAGATCAGCTCTTCTGGAGTCAGAAAACAAGAATTATCTTGTTACCATTAATGATCTGTACAAAGAGCTAGACCGTCTGAAGATGATTATTAATTCTGTCTCTGCTGATCTGAAAGGTGAGAGGGATGTGGCTCTCATTGCTGCAGCTGAACTGAGAAGGGAGAACATTCTCCTAAGGGCGAAGAATGCCCGTCTAGAAAGGTCGGCGGCTAAGGCCTTCGACGATGCCAAGGAAGGGTTGGCTCACGTCGTCGAAACCTCTAAGGATTGGGCCGTCAAGGCCTTCGAGATGTTGGCCGAAGCTGATGAGGTCCCAAGTTTTGTACGTCGTCTGGAATATCAGCAGAGTGTCCATCGGGCTATGGTGTGCGCCGAGGAACCTCCGGAATTTTTTGATTCCGACGACGAGGCTGCAGCTGCGAATGGGAACCCTGAAGACGAAGCCGAGGATGGGAAGCCTGAGGACGACCAAGAAACTCGCACTGAAGATGAGGCCTAGTTCTAGGTTTATTTTTCCATGTTTCTTGGCTTGTCTGCCATTATAGTCTTAGCCCTTCAGTAGTCTTAAATTGTAAATCCTTGCTTATTGATATATATATGAAGAACATTTTGCCAATTGCCGGTCTCTCATTTTCAACAATTTGCAATTTAACCAAGTATAACGTTAACTTCGTCCTGATCGTTGAACATCATTGCCGATGTTTTAAGAAAATGCAGCTTGCTTGCCTTTGGACAATCGAAAATCTGTGCAAAATGCTGCCAAGTACCGGAACATGCTCGTCCTGAACTTTTTGGACGGTCTACCCTATCCGGGTAATACAGGTTTAGCAGACCTAATTTTACCCCTTGGACGATTGCCAATCATCCCATAAACTATCCATTTATTGTAATTCGTCCTGCCTTTTGACAATCTATATAATTTTGGACGAACAACGTTCTAGCCGTTTTACTCGAGCTACTGACACTTGTTCTGCACTTATCAAACCGTCAAAGGGCATCTATTGTCTAGGTCGTCCTGGTTTTTGGACGTCCTTTTCTCTTTAGCTCGTCCTATAGGCCTCCATCATCCCCCCCTTCTTGGGCTTAGCTCACCCGCTCATGACGGGCGAGCCAAAGTCCAAGAAGGAGAGCGGCTATCCTAGGCCAAGCCTGTTGAAATTTATGGACGAGCTTGAGATACATGTTCCAAGCATGTTTTAGCCGGCTTCCTTGAGGGAGCAACACTCGTCATTAAGTAGTGATCCCTTACTAGGGTCTGGACTACTTAGCTGTCCGTGCTTTTGAAGATAAGTATCCTTTACTAAGGTCTTATTTCAGGCCAGCTTTTTCTCAGAGACTTTGACATTACTCTTACTAGAGGTTTTGCCAGTTTGACGGCCTTGTATGTGTTATACTTTGGCCGGTCTCTTCGAAGGAGTGGTATTCGGCATAGAAAAGAGTAATCATGACATTCTATTATTGTTTGTATTTTTGTCCAAGTTATTATCACTTTTAGAGGAGTAACTGATTTAATGCCCCAAAGTGAATTAACTTGGTGAAAATAAACAAAGAGATAAGAAAGTAGGAATTGTATTATATGGATTTTGCTTGGCTAAATGCCAAAATGCATGTATACAATTCTTTTCTTACTAACATGTGCCGTGGCACTTTGGAGTAACTACAAATTACCCTACAGGTATCTGACGAAGATTTGAGTTAGACGTGGTACTTCTTCAAGTTATCTGAATTCCAAGTACGATGTATAGGTCGTCCATCTAGATTTTGTAGACGAAACGTCCCACTGCGTAACTCCTGGATAATCAGATAAGGTCCTTCCCAATTTGGTGTTAGCTTCCCTAACTCTTTAGCTCGTCCAACCGCTTCCATCTTTCTTAGAACAAGATCCCCCACCTTGAGCGGTCGTCTAACAACTCTTTTGTTAAACTCCCGAGCCATTCGCAGTTTGTACAATTGCATTCTTAGCAAGGCATTGCCCCTGACCTCTGGCACTTGGTCCAAAACCGTGCGTAATGCAGCCCAGTTGGCATCCTATGTGTATAACATGACTCGTAGGGTGGGCTCTTCAACCTCAATGGGTAAGACGGCTTCAGTGCCATAGACTAACATGAAAGGCGTCTCGCCTGTAGAATTCTTAGCGGTTGTTCTAATGGACCATAACACCAATTGCAGCTTTTCAACCCATTGTCCCTTGGCGTTATCCAGCTTCTTCTTGATTCCATTTGATAGAATCTTGTTGAAGGACTCGACTTGCCCATTGGCTTGTGGGTGGGCGACTGCTGCAAAGTGAGCTTTGATTTCTCTTTCTGACAACCACTCTTTCAGCTTAGGCGTTTCGAACTGTGGACCATTATCAAAGACGATGGACTGAGGCATGCCAAAACGAGTTATAATGTTTTTCCAGATGAATCCCTTGACGTCGTTTGTTGTTATTCCTCGCATGGCTTCAGCTTCTATCCATTTAGTGAAATAGTCCATCTTTACTATCACAAACTTCTTTTGCCCGAGCCACAGGAAAGGGTCCTAAGATATCCATGCCCCATTTGGCAAAAGGCAGAGGGAACAAGATGGGAGTTAAATAGTTGGACGGCTTTTGATGCACATTTCCATGCTTCTGACAACTGTCACACTTCTTTGCATAGGCTAAAGCATCCTCCTTTAAGGTAGGCCAGTAGTACCCCGTCCTTAAAGCCTTTTCTCCTAATACTCTTCCCCCAATGTGCGATGCACCAGCTCCCTCATGGAGTTCTTTCAGAACTTCTAGGCCATCTTCTCTGGTGATGCATTTGAGGAGAGGACGGTTGAACGACTTCTTGTAAAGGGTCTCATCCCATAGCTCAAACCACTTGTCTATAGCCTTCACATACTTAGCCTCTACAGGGTCAGAAGGCAATCGTCTCGTCTTCTTGTATTCTATGATAGGCTCCATCCAGACTACTCCTCGGCTAAGAAACATGATCTCGTTCTTCGTCAATGCTCTTTTTGGGTTTAACTTCCCAAAAACGCTTCTTGGCACATCACCTTCAAATGAGCCGGCCAATTTTGAGAGAAAGCATCCGCTGATGATTTTCCGACCTTGGTACTTGGTCGAGAATAAATCGTTTTAATGGCTCAATCTCATCCTTGATCGGCGCATGTATTTGCTCATTGATGCTTCTTTGCATTCAAAATCTCCATTGACTGGCCGACGACTAAGAGGGAGTCCGATTTGGCCTCAATCTCTACACTCGGCCGCCTTGCACATTTTGATTCCAACTAAGAGTGCTTCATATTCGCCTTCGTTATTGGACGCTTTGAATTGGAATCTTAATGCATATTCAAACTTGTCCCCTTCGGGAGACCGACAAATGATTCTCCGCCCCACATCCATTGGGATCGTGGGACGACCCATCGACCATGAGCGTCCAATGCTTCCTTCCTTTAGCCGGATCTCGATATTGGCTCTATATTGGGCCGAGTAAGCTCAACTATAAAATCCGCCAAGGCTTGCCCCTTAATGGCTTTCCTTGGTTCAAATGATATATCAAACATGTTGAGCTCAATCGCCCATTTTAGCATTCGCCCTGCGGCTTCCATCTTCTCGAGAACTTGCTTCAAAGGTTGATCAAGATAGACGAGTATACTTGTGCGCCAAGAAATAGGGCCTTAACTTTCTGGCCGCGCATGACGAGGGCCAATCCAAACTTCTCAACGGGAGTGTACCTATTTTCCGCGTCTTTGAGTACGTGACTCACGAAGTATATTGGGACTTGGACGGATTCTCTTTCGACCACGGAACAAAGACTCACGACTTGAGTGGACACGGCCAAATATACAAACAACTTTTCCCCTCCCGGGCCGACCAACCTAGGCAAGCCGAAGGTGGTCCTTGACCCGTTGTAGTGCTTCGCTCCGCCTCATTTGTCCACTCAAACTTAGCTTTTTTTCTTAATAGTGGCGAAGAAGTGATGGCACTTGTCGCCCGACTTAGACAAGAAACGTCCAAGGGCGCCCAAGCAACCCGTCGGCTCTCGAACTTCCTTTACCTTTGACGGAGACTTCATGTCTAAAATAGCTTGTATCTTCTCGGGATTTGCTTCAATTCCCCTCCGGTCTACCAAGAAGCCTATGAACTTTCCCCGACAAAACCCCAAAAACACATTTGTTGGGATTCGACTTTAACTTGTATTTCCCGAGAGTTTCAAAGGTTTCTCTCAAATCACCCACATGACTTTCTTCTTGACGGCTCTGACTATCATATCATCAATATACGCTTCCATGTTCCTTCCCAACCGTGGCCGAAAAACAAGATTGATCAATCTTTGGAATGTGGCCGGAGCATTGCGCAGACCAAATGGCATTCTCAACCCGGCCATATAGTCCTTTTTCGCAATGAAGGACGTTTTGTCCCGATCCTCCGGCCACATGGGAATTTGATGGAAACCCGAATAGGCGTCCATGAAGCTTAGTAAAGCGTGGCCGGCTGTGGAGTCGACTAGACGATCCAACTTCGGCAACGGAAACCGTCCTTGGGACAAGCCTTGTTGAGATCGGTATAGTCTACACACATCCTCCAGGTGCCATTGGGCTTGGGCACCATGACCACATTTGCTATCCATTCTGGATAATAAGTCGCTTTGATGAATTTTGACTCCAACAACTTCTGAACTTCCTGGTCGACCGCTTGATTCCTAGCCGCCCCAAATGCCTTTTCTTCCGACTGACCGGCTTTAATTTTGGATCAACATTTAGCCAATGGACGGCTACTCGGATCAATTACGGGCATTTCTTCAACACAATAGGCAAACACGTCTTGAAATTCTTTTCAAGAAGCCGATTAAGAGGTTTCTCAAGCCCAAAGAGAGTGAAGAACCAATTTTCAAGGTTCGTTCGGGCGAGCCTCATCCGCATGCACGTCTTCCGGGGCCTCGACCGGTTCCCGGACGCCTATTGCTAGTCCCATGATGGCCATCACTTCTTCGGGCAAGGGGAGGCTCTTCCTCGATGATTTCATATTTTCTCTTCTTCTGGGAAGATGCTCGTACTCCTTCCTTGAGGGAGCGAGAGGCGTCTGAGGGCTCTCAATGGCCATCTTCAATGAGGCCAAGTGGTCCTTGACTATCCCGGACGTTTCCTCTCGCTAACCACCTTCGTCTTATCTTTCTCTATTTCAGACGTTTTCCTTTCACCAAAGAACCTCCGGCTCGATCTTCATTGCATATCTTCCATGATGACGGCTTGAGGGTAGTCGATAACACTCCCTAGCCACTGGCCGGTCCCCATATAATGCGCCAATCTTGCCATCATCACACTCATACTTCATCAACATCGGGTGAGTAACTATTACGGCTTTGACGTGATTCGTAGTTGGTCGCCCAAGAATGACATTGTAGAGGGTCGTCAAATCTCGGACTACCAAGAACTTGATAAACGAGTTCTAGCGGCATCCTTTTCTCCCACTCGAACGGGCAAAGTAACAGCTCCCCATTGGGTGGATGACTCCTCCCCCAAACCCTATGATGGGATGGTGAACGGGAACCAAGTTCTTCTCATCAAATTTTAATCCGGACAAGCGACGCAAGACCGATGATATCCGTCGAGCTTCCAAGTGTCGATCGAATTCTTCTTACTCTCAAGTTTGCTATTTTCATTTCTACAACCAAAGGATCATCATGGGGAGTCCTCAACTCCGCCCGATCTTGCTCACTAACTACCACCCTTGGGAAGGGCTCGGCCTTTGTCCGATCGCCTAACAAAACTTGGCCAAGCTCCCTAAGGTAGTTTTTGTGGTCCTCTCGTTGGTTGGTCCTCCAAAGAAGAAACCCTCCGTAAATTACGAGAACAACATCCTCGTCTCGTGCTCTCACTTTCCTTCTTCTTGGTCCGCCAATTGTCTTTCCTTTGAAACTTCCTTCCCCCTCGAGGCATATAGGAGTTCATCTTTCCCTTTCGAGCTAGCTCCTCCAAAGCCTTCTTGAGGTGCTTACATTCATTAGTTTCGTGACCGCAATCCTTGTGGAAGTGGCAATACTTGCTCTTATCCCTATTTCTATAAGGGGTTTTCATCTCACTGGGGCCTTCAACTCATATTGATCCTTAATCTCCATGAGAATGGAGTATTGGTCCTTGTTAAATTCAATAGGATTGCATGAGGATGGCTCGGCCTCTTTTCTCTTGCTCCTTCGGACGAAGTGGTGGTGGAGGTTATAGCCCAAGTCTCGGCCTTCTTGGGGTTGCTCTTCTTTGGGAGAGCAACCTCTTCAGAGCTTCTTAGACTCGGGATGCTTTGCCTCAAAGACACACTTCGGTAGCGTGAATAAACGCTTCGGCTTCCCTTAAGGCTTCGGCAAGAGTGGAGATTTTCTTTTTAACAAGATCAAACTTAAAGCTCCCCGGCCTTAGACCCCTAATGAAGGCGTTAAAGGCCACTCCAAAGATTAAGATCTTGGATCCGAAGGGCTTCTAGGTTGAATCTCTTAACGAAACTTCTAAGAGCCTCCTTAGGTCCCCGGGACGACCTTGCCTAGGTGCATGCTTGTTTTTTGTTCTTGCTTGTTGGGCAACAAAGTGACTAAGTGAATAAGAAACCGAGTTCCGTGAAATTATTGATCGAATTGGGTGGAAGATTGTTAAACCACTTCCGAGCTACTCCCTTCGTAGTTCTTGGGAAGTTCTTACACCAGGTAGCATCATCTACTCCTTGGACGTACATCCGATGTTTGTAAGCGTATAAGTGATCATCGGGATCTCGTTGTTCCATCAAAAGGTTCTATAGTAGGGAGTTTAACCTTTGGGAAGGGGGGCGCCTCCATTATCCCGGCCGAGAATGGAGTGGGCCGGTTAATCTGGAGGGCTCCCATCTCGTCCCTCAATGGGTATGTACTCCTTACGATATTCCTTTAACACCGGATCGGACGACGTGTTTGCGTGCAATGGACGCCTATGGACCATGGGCCGAGCCACTGTCTTCTCCTGTCGTGGATGAACAAGAAAGTGACTTAAACTTCGTCCCTCCCCTCCGGACGACAACCTCAAAGGAGGGTCTCTCGGGTATGATGTAGAACCCGTCGCCGATCGTTGTATTGCTTGCAGCCTCTCTTTGCTTCTAGATATTCTCTCGGCATCTGTTTCCATTCGGTGCCCGGCTGACGAACATGGTCCCGGGTCCTTACCACCGTGTTCCACCCATCTTTCTTCGCCGATCATTATCCTCTCGGTTGCTTTCCTCTTGCCGTTCTCCTAGAGGGTTCCCGACGAACAGTCGACTAGGGCCCGGACGATCTTCTTGGGAACGTCCCCTAGGGGGAGGTGGATTGTTAGCAATGCTCGGGTTTAAGCCGGAAAAACAACATATTGCTCTTGATTCGTTCCTCGGACGATCGCATCCATCTTTGCCTCGGAAATCATTCAAGGCGTTCTCTAGATGGGCTAGCACACCTGGACGTTCAAGATTCTCTTGAATGACAAGTTCACGGGCTTGGTCCAAGAATCTTGGACGATGGACAGGGGTCTATCCCTTCCCCGAGGCGGTCTCTCGTGTTCTACCGTGTCTTCGACATTAACCTCGAAGACTTCGGTTCCTGGCAAGGTTGGACGATTGACAATCGAGTCATCGTTGCGTCTCCCCACAGACGGCGCCAAATGTTTTGTCCCTTGTCCAACAAGTAAGCTGTAGATGGTACTTTCTTGTCGAGCAAGTAAACTAGTATCCCTTAGAGGTTCTTCTTTGGAGACTTGTGCAACAATGTCCGAATCAACCAAGTCCAAGCCCGAGCTTCGTTCCCGAACTCCGCAAAAAGGGACCCACCCCGGAGGTTTGGGTGGTGGTTCCCCCCCGAAGCTTAAGTCGATATCGTGTTTGTAAGAGAAAAGTAATTCTAGAGAGAGAAAGTGAGAGAGTAGTTTTGACGGAGTAACTTTGCACCGTTTTCATTGAATGATCTTTCTCCCGATTTCGGGGTATTTATAGTGATAGCAAGATGACAAACCTAACCTTAAAATCCGACCTAGAATAGTGGCTTCGATTGGGTCAAGAATCGAGATCATGACACGTGGCGGCCATTATTTGGGGAGAGTTTACCAACCACTCTCATGCAACCACCTCACGGGCGGCCTCCCGACTTCCTTTTGGGCCGAAAAAGCGGCCTTTTTAAACAATCTGAGCCTAGCCCAAAGGGTAGATCTTTTTTCTTCCATTTATCAGAGGACATGTGTACGGCTCAGATGAGCCTAAGTGTCATCAGAGGAACCGTAGATTTCAGGCTACAACAGGTACGGTATGGATTCGGCTATAAACAATTTAACTAAATTAAAATCCTTAAATAAGTACTTTAAAATACCAAAAAAAGAAAAGAAAAGAACAACAACTAAGTTTAATGTCTTAAATTACTCCCTCTATTTTCTTTTGTTGTTCCTATTTGGAATCAGGGTGGAAACTAATGCAACTCAAAAAATGGGCAAGATTCCACTATTTTAAATAAAATTAAATTAACTAAAAATAAAGATTCTAGCCCTTTGAGTTATTGTATGTTAAGCCACCAATGATACAAAAAGTTTGAGGGGTAAAAGAGTAAAGTAACTACAAACTAGTGTGAACAAATTTATTGCTCTTTGAGTTACTTTATGTTAGGCAACTAATTAGACAAAAGTTTGAGGGATAAAAAAGTGTGAACACATTTATTGCAACTCAAAACTAATGGGAAATTTAATTCATAAATTATACTATATATGGAAAGATTCAAAATAGGAACAAAATATTGAAATTTCTCAATGGGGAATACATGAACAACAAAAGAAAACAGAGGGAGTATAACAAGTAGATAAAGCACATCAATCTTCAACGAGCAACTCATTTCTAACTCTGTCTCATCTAGTGAGAGTTCTGCAAACTCTAGAAACCCAACATCCTCCAAGGAAACATTGTATCGATGATGGTGGGCGAGACAGCGGGGTGCGCTTCAAAGTTCGAAGGAGTTCAGGGGAGAGAGAATTCTAAGTTTTAGTGAAAGGGGTTGGGTTTCTCTCCCTCTTAATCCATCCCCACCAACATACCGATTTCAACTCAGCCGTACCAAAACCAAACCCATGTACCCACCCATCCCTAATGGTTTTGGAGACAAATCCAAGTTGATTCGTCCAGTACCCGTCACCGGAACGTGATTTGATGTTCGGGAGGCGTACCTGTGCTTCATAGGTTATATTGGTCATATTTATGCATTACCAATTGTTCATGATTACCAAACTATTGAAATCATCTAAAATTGATTTAATAATGATAATGATAAGCTATAGCTAACATAATAATTCATCATAATTGCCCGATTAATTATACGGATCAGTTCGAGTCGATTATAGTTGGCTCAACAGAGGAGTAAGGAGATATGGGATAGGAGATGGAGAGAAATGGTTGCACTTAAAAACTAAGAGATAGTTTGTTATTGGTTTTGTGTTTTTTGTTTTCACTTTTTTGTAATCATCTTGTATTGTTGATGGGTTGCTGTTATCTTGCTGACTATTATGAACATAAGATTTTAAGAAGGCTTTTTAATTATTATTTTAGATTGGGTCTTGTATTTTGCAATTTGCATTTTATTATAAACATCTAATGTTTGCTGACTAAATTGAGTAAAAAAAAATGGTTTTTACACCAAATGCCCCTGAGTTTTCACGAAATTCACCGGGTACCCTCGCACTTTTGAAAATACATCTGGTACCCCTCAGTTACTGTGTATTAACATTAAATGTCCTTACACTTAACGGACGTTAGTGCTCCGTTACTGCTGATTTACAAGAATGCCATTAATTTGTGGCGCCATAATGATAACCCCCCTGTCAGACATCTTCAACCCAGTTCGAAAAAAATTTGTCCCCTCAACTTCCTTCCTCTGTTCTGGGTCATCCATGTAACCCTAAAACTCGAGCCTTTGAAGGAAATTCTTGATTCATTTGGTGCGCATTAGTGAGTGTTTTTGGTGCGATTGTTTTGGAGTGCAAAAATTTGAAGAAAAGAGTGAAGAAAAAGCACGAGTTGCTAGAATTGCGAAAAACTGGAAAAAAAAATTAAGCGACGGTTCAAAATCTTCAAAAGGTAAAATTTTACTTCCTTTTCTTCATTCTAAAGTGCTTTAAAACTTAGTAAACATCTGATTGTTGCATGTATAATGTTTTGTGTTGTTGTGGGATGTTAGGGTTAGATTGTTGTTGTAACTGTTTTTTTTTCAAAATTTTTGTGCTTTTACTTTATTTTGTGTTTGATGTTGATGTAATCTTGTTATTAGGATGGCTGATGTGTGGTTATTGGTACATTACAGTACCCATGATTTTGATGTTAGGGTGGAGGACACTGATTTGTGTCATTTAATGGGTTTATTTGAGGATTTTCTTGAGGAATCAGTGAAGCAAAATGTGTATTTGTCTAAACTGTTTAGGTTGTTAGTTGAAAACCCTAGGACTAAGAAGAAAATAGAGTTGAGGACTGATTCTGATTTGATGAAACTGTGGAGGTGGGGCTTGGGCAAGGATACCATTGAGGTATGGGTAGAGGAGACTGCAGACCCTTGCTAAGTTTTTAGGTCTGTTCTTGCAAAGAAGGATTAGGAGGAGAGGGAGAAGCTTGAGAACAATAGGAGAGTGCAGGAGATTTTACAGAGGGAGAGGGAAGAGGAGATTAGAAAACAAGAGGAAGAGGAGAATGAAAGGAGGAGACAAGAGGAAGAGGAGGAGTATAGGAGATTGGAGGAAGAGATGTTGTATGCTAAGGGCTTATGTGTTGCTGTGGAGGTTCATGTATTGTCAGTAGAGAATGATGAGGTTGAGTACATGAGGATGTACTCAACCCAAGAAGCTGATGAAGTGTTCCCTGGCATATTTCAACCAGAACTCGAGCCTCAAACACAAGAACCACAGGCCTCATAGCCCACCCCAGAACAACAGCCCACCCATGAACAAACACAGCCCACCCAACAACAACAGCCCAAAAAAACAACACCACCCAGGAAGAAAACAACAACAAAACCACAAACACCCAAGAAGAAAAAACTTACACCAAGGCCCAAGAAGAAGGTTGCCCCTAAACAACAACCCACCCCCTCACAGCCCACATCCACAGAGCCCACCCATGAATAGTCCACCCCCTCACAACCCACCCAAGAAGAGCCTACTCCCCCACAGCCCACCCCCTTACGCCCACCCCCTCACAACCCACATCCTCACAAACCCACCCACCCACTCCCTCATAGCCCACCCAACTTACTCCCTCACAAACTAACCCAGCCTTACTCCTCACAAACCCCACCCCTTCGAGCCATCTTCACCTCCACTTTCCCAGCCTACATCACCACCACCATCAGTGCAAGGGAAGGTTAAAAGGGTTAGGCCCTCATGTTATAAAGTCCCTAAAACCAAAGCTAAACGGCATGGCACCTATGTTCCAAAACCTCAGGGGACATGGAGGAAGGGTAGTGGAAGGAGAGCTAGACTACCTGGACTGGATTTTGGTGATGATGATGGAGATGCTGAGAGCAGTGATGATGAAGATTTTGTTGCTGGGGAGGATGAAGAATCATTTGAGGATGATGATGTGTTAGGTGAGTTTGTGGTAGAAGACGGGGATGACCTCCTAGATGATGATGTTTCTGAGCTAGGTTTTGAGGATTACCTAGATGGAAGCTCAACCATGGACAAGGTGTACAAGAATGGGAAAATATGGACTGAGCAGCCATATGGTAGTATAGTACTAGAGCCTTGGTTGATCTTTCCAACTAGGGAGGTGTTTCTAGAAGTTCTGAAAGACTTTTGCATTCAAGAGGGGTTTGGCCTTTGTGTTTTCAAGGCTGACAACAAGAGGTTTATTGTTGCTTGTATAATGGAAGCATGTGAATGGAGGATACATGCTTCCAGGTTAACTGACAAGATAAGTTAGGCCATAAAGACTATCAAGGGGGAACACACAACATGTGGGAGGTTGGAGGAGAACCCCATGATTTCTTCAAGTTGGTTGTGTAAGCACCTACTGGATGTGATTAAAAGCAGTCCTGAAATTCCAGTGGAATCTTTGCAAAAGATCACCCAAGAGAGGTTTAGGGTGACAGTGAAGAAGAGACTATTTTATAAAGTGAAGGTCATGGCTAAGGAGCAGATTTATGGGGGTTTTGTTGAGGCTTATAGCTTGCTGCCTAGATATGCTAAGGTTATTAAAGCCACCAACCCTGGGTCATATGCATTGATAACTTGGACAGGGAGCACAGGTCAGGTGGCACCTAGGTTCAAAGCTTGTTTTTCTCTTTTGCTTCCTAAGTCAGAGGATTTTTAAGGGGTTGTAGGCCTTTGATAGGCATTGATGGGGCACATTTGAGTGGATACTATAAGGGGATCTTGCTGTCAGCTCTTGGTGTGGATGGTAATAATGAGATTTTTTTTTTTGATTGCCTATGGGATAGTTGACACTGAGAGCACATAATCTTGGGAATACTTCTTTAGGAATTTAAAGATTTGCTTTGAGAAGGAAGGGTGCACCAAGGATGACTGGTGCTTCCTTAGTGACATGATGAGAGGGGTTGATGCTGCTGTCCATGGGGTGTTTCCCAAGGCAAGTAGAAGGGTGTGCTGCCAGCACCTTTACATGAATTGCAAGAATTTAGGCTGGAGTGGAACAACCTTCCATAAACTGTTCTGGATTGCAGCAAATGCTTACAACACCTATGTGTTCAACAAGGCTATGGAGAATATCAAGGCTTTTGATGTAGATGTTGCAGCATACCTAGACAACACAACAGAGCAGTGGTCTAGGTACATGTTTGAGACAACAATCAGTTGTGATCACAACACTACAAACTTTGTTGAAAGTTTCAATGCTTGCACCAAAGCTCACAGAGATTTACCTGTGATGAATCTACTTGAAGGTATTTATTTTTTACTTTGTTTTTTTGTTTTCAATTACTATATTATTCATGGTCTAATATTTTTGTTCTATTTCACAGCCATTAGAGTCTGGTCCATGAAGAGGATAGGTGCAAGGTTTGACAAGGCCATTGACATGGAGCCAAGGCATCTGACTGATTATGCTTCAAAGGTCCTTGAAACTAGGGGTGGGGATTCAAGGTTCTGTCATGCTACACCATGTGGAGGAGGAGAGTTTGAAGTGACAGATGGGAATGTGAATTTCCCAATCAATTTGGCTAGGCTCGGTTGTGGCTGTGGCAAGTGGCAAGGTTGTGGGATCCCTTGCAAGCATGCCTTGAGGGTCATGTACAATCAGAGGATTGACCCTCTTGAGTATATGTCTGATTATTCCAAGCTAAGGGGGCAGCTTACAAGGCCACCTATGCTGAGAACATCCATCCCATGGCTGATCCTTCTCAGTGGCCAGATTACAATCTCCCTCACATTCACCCTCCAAATAGGAAGAAAAGTGCTGGCAGACCTCCAAAACAGAGGAAAAGAGGAGTGAATGAAACAAAGAAGGCCAAGAGACACAGCTCTGTTAACTGCAGCAAGTGCAAGCAACTTGGCCACAATGCAAGAACATGTGGCAGAGGTGATAAAGGTCAAAAGAGAGCTGCTAACAGTGGGGCTAGCTAGTACTTCCAAGGCACAGAAGAGAGCAAGGAAGGCCACCTAAACAAGCTAGCAACAACAACCTTGGTTTTGAACATATTTTTTTAAGTTCTAATTGAATGTTCATATTTTTGGATGATTAAGTGATTTCAGTTTTTGTAAAGAAACAGTGATTTAGTCCTCCATTTCATGATGTTTTAGTGAAGTCAGTTTTTGTAAATGAAGAAAACATTAGATTACTTTTTGGATGTGGATACTTATGTATGCTACAATGATTATTATGAATAACAACTTTGTTTTTCCAAATCTTGTGGCAAGAATTACATAACTTACTTCCAAATTACAAAGAGGAGCAATACAAACATAAGTAAACCTAACTTAATTGTAAGCCTAACTAACTTCTTTTGTTCTTTAAGCTTCTTCTTTAATTGCTTCAATTCTTCTTGCAGATTCTCATCCTCTGCGCTTCCCATACTCTGTGCCTCATGATGGATGCCTCCACTTTGCCCCACCCAACCTTTGCACCACCTAAAAGTGTAACAAACATCACTCTTAAAGTACAATCGATGTGGGTTTAAACTTCAATCAGAACTTCTAATTGCAAATTTCCTCCCACATCTACACATTCGATTTGGAACCCTAATGTATGTACATTCTTGGGTTGAGGAAGATGTTTTTGAGAGAGAACTCATTAGGATAATTTAGAGAGATGATAAGAAGAGTGTTCATATAAGGATGTTAAGAGGGGGATCAACAATATATAGAGAAATTGAGTGAAAAGACATAACGGCTAGTTTTTCAATCAATTTCTAACCGTTAAATTGCAGGTGGTATTTCAAAACATTTAGGGGTACCTGGTGAAATAAGTTTCATTTTAAGGGTACCTCGTGAATTTAAGTTTGCTCTAACGGATGGTTGACAAGTAGGGGCATTTGGGTGTATTATGTTAAAATTGAGGGGTACCAGGTGTATTTTCAAAAGTACGAGGGTACCCTAGGTGAATTTCGTAAAAACTCAGGTGAAAAAACCGTAAAAAAACTACTCCTTCGTCCCATAATACTCTTTACACTTTCCTTTTTCATCTGTCCTGAATACTCTTTACACTTCTATTTTTGGATATGACTCACTATTATTTAAATCCATCTATCTTTTAACCATTGGCCCACACTCTCTCTCATCCAAATAAAATAATACCACTGCTACTACCTACCAACTCTAACTATTGACCCACACTCTCTCCCACCAAATAAAATAATACTACTTTTACTACCTATTAACACCTATCAAATCTACTTTTTCAATAAAATAATGGTTTTTTCACCATATACCCCTGACAAATTTTTTTTGCACCATATACCCTTTCAACTTTCCAAATTCACCATATACCCCTCACGTTTGAAAAAATACATCCACTTACCCTTAATGACTAACGGCGTTAACGTCCGTTAGTCATTAACCCCCTAATTCCCCCTTAACTCTAATTAACTAACTTAAACCCTAACCCCCTCTAACCTAATTAACCCTAAACCCTACCCTAATCCTCCTTTAACTCTAATCAACCCTAAACCCTAACCACCCCCCCCCCACCCCACCCCCACCCCACCCCTTCCCCCCACCACACCCGCAGCCCCCTCTCCTCGGCGGCCTACCCCCCCCCTCGACCCCCCCCCACCACCCCACCACCTCCCCCTCCCCCGCAGTCCGACCACCCGCAGCCCCTCCCCGCATCCCCACCCCCGCAGCCCTCCCCCCTCGGTCCCAGACCCCCTCCTCCCCCCTTCCCCCGCAGCTTTTCGTCGCACCAAACCCCCTCCTCCTCCCCCGTCTCTTCAGCCGCCTCCGTCGGATCTCCCCCCTTGGTACTCGCCTATTCGACGTTGTTGTGGGCTTCGAAAATCGGTTCTCTTTTAAACGCAACCACTGCCGTAGACTCGGAAATAGGCGGGGATGGGGGGGAGGTTCTAAAATCGACGGGGTGGGGGGATGCGAAAATCGACGGGGGTGGGTGGTCTCGGGGAAGGGGTTGCGTGGTCTCGGGGGTTGCGTGGGGAGTGGGGAGGGGGGCTTCGAGGGTAATGGGAGAGGGGAAGCGGATCGCGTGGGGAGGGGGGGAGGGTCGGCGGGGGGTCAACGGGAGAAGGGGATGGGGGTGGTGGTGAGGAGGTGGTGGTGGTGAGGGGGGGGGTGAGGCGGTGATGGGGGCAAGTGGGGGGTAAGGGGTGGGGGAGGGGTGGTTAGGGTTAGGGCCCAAGTTAGTGTATTAGATTAGGGTTAGGGTTTGGATTAGGGTTTGATTTAGGTTAGTTAAGTAGGGTTAGGGGAGGATTATGGCCTAATGACTAACGGAAGTCTAACACCGTCAGTCAAAAGGGTAAGTGGATGTATTTTTTCAAACGTGAGGGGTATATGGTGAATTTGGAAAGTTGAAAGGGTATATGGTGCAAAAAAAAAAATTGTCAGGGGTATATGGTGAAAAAACCGATAAAATAACAATTGATAACCAAACAACAACTTATCATCTAAAACTACGTGCCCGATAAGTGTCAAGAAGTATTCTGGACGGAGGGAGTAATTTAATATTCGGATTGGGCTGACTGGATTCTGACTCAGAAAAAATATTTCTGACTAAATTGAACCGAACTCGAGCGAATCGAACCGAATCGAACCGAATTAAATTATAACTAATAGTAATGATAATAATTTACGAACTAAACCGAACCGAATGAACCGAATCGATTGGAATCGACAGAATCGAACTAAACCGAACTGGATTGAATCGAACCGAAAATAAGGAGGGGAAAACATGCCCTAAAAAGCTAAAACAAAAATAGAAAAATGTCCAAATCAAGGTGAATAGGCTATGAACATTTCATACCCTAGTGGTTAATACTATAGTAACCTCATCATTCAAGACATAGTTTAATGACTAAACTACTCCCCTTTAGTGGGGCAATGGATAAGGAGGCACATATCAAGGTGCTCTCCTGCGTACACGTATGATACCCCCTCAATTCCAATTTCAACTTCTTCATTCGTCACTTCATTTAACACTCTTTCTTTCTTCTTCGCTACAAAACTCCACTCATTTTCCCCTTTGTTCTTTTCCTACAGGAAAATCCAACTTGTGGAAGAAAATTTCAATTTTTTTAAGGAGAGAGAGAGAGAATCTGGTACCTTCCCTTTTCCTTTCAAATGATCTTATGGATTACCCACCTTTTGAATTCTCTCTCCTACTTTTTGATTTGATTTAATTTCATTTTATGATACTGTTTCCAATCTTTTCTTCATCTCCAAAAAATTAGGGTTTTTCATTTCACCCCTTTTCTGAAAAAATGGATGATTGGGACTGGGAATTGCTTCACGATTCTCAAGAAACAGAGGCGGAAACTGATATGAAAATTGAAGAAAAACCCAGAAATTTTACTTCTTCTTCGGATGATGATACTGGTGTAATTCGTTCTGATTACTTTTCCCTCGATTCGCATCATAAGTATGTTGAGGAAGAGGAAGAATCATCGGATAATCCAAGTTGGATTGATCCAAGTGGTACCAGTGTGGCTGGTAGAGGAGAGAGAATCAGTAGTAATAGTAGCAATAATTCTGATTCCACTGATCAATCTGATTCTCGTAATCTCCTTTTGTTGATTGATCCCCACTCCGATTGCGCTGTTGATTATTCCGGTGCGAATAGCAGTGGGAATGGGGTTGAGATTGAGGTTGAGGACACCACATTTAATACCCAAGAAGAGGGAGGAGAGGAACATGTAGAGGATGGGAGTGAAGTTGATCATCACCAATCGAATTCGCATTCGAGTGGAAGCGTGGTGGAGGAAGGAGAGGAGAATGGAAGTGGGTCGTTTTCGGAGTCGAATGAGGAGAAGAAGGTAGTGTGGTGGAGGGTGCCTTTGGAAGTATTGAGGTATTGTGTGTTGAGGGTGAGTCCTGTTTGGTCTTTATCAATGGCAGCTGCGGCGGTTATGGGTTTCGTGCTCTTGAGACGCCGGTATCTGTATAAGATGAAGCGTAAGACTCTAGGATTGCAACTTAAGGTCATTGTTGATGACAAGGTCTGTCTTCTCTTTCCACTGCTTATTATGTACTTACATCTTTTATTATTGCAATTTCCTTGTTTGTTTCTCCAAATCTATTCCTTTGTTGTTAATACTCTATTAGTATTGTGCTGTTTATTAGTTGCCTTTATCTTATTAGTTATTATAGTGTAGAAAATAATAGTTTCAGATAGTTGCTTTTTGTTAATTGTTATAACTTTCTGTTTTTACTGTTATCGTTCTGGTAAATCCTGTTTGCCCGTTGTAGCAATATATCTACTGATTTAACTATGAATGTAGTATATAGTCAGGAAAATCCAGAATGGTCCTAGATATACCCAGAATATCATCCAATCTAGAAGTAGGTGATAGATTAATTATTGTTCAATGGTGGCTTTAATGCGCTTGGGCACACACAAACACACTCACTCCTTTCTCTCTATTCTACCTTAAGATAAAAAAAAGTTATTTTAAGCAAGTAATTAGCTATGAAGCACGGGAACGTCTGCTAGGTGCCGTATCCCGTACCGGGTACGGGTACGTTTCGAGTACGGTACGGATACGGGGTGGATTCGTACCCAAACCGTACCTGAGATGGTGGGTACGTGGGCTTCTCACGGGGACGACTAGATTGGAGATGGGTACGTATTCAATACGGATTTGGGCCAAAAGAAACGTACCCGTATGCTTCATGAAAATCCAGAGAAAAAAAATTAAAGAAAGAAAACTTGAAATCAGATCTAGGTTTTCGACATAATTTGTCAAGATGAAATTAACCCAAAAGAAAAGCTAACTTGGAATCCTAATTCTTGAAGAAGAGCCAAAGGATGCAGAACGTCGACTCGTCGAGCACAGATCTATTTAGGAAGGAGCCAGAGAGAGGAGAGAGGAGAGAGGAGAGAGAAAGAATAAAACGATATCCATATTTCCTTTAGTATACTACTATACTGTATAAGGGAGTATGTTGTTTACAGGTGTCATCCACCTTTTTTTATTTTTTTATTTTTTTTGGAGAATACTGTTCACTTGTCATCCTCCACCTTTTTTCTTTACTTCTGTTGTTTTTTATTTTGGGGAATACAGTTGTCATCCACCTTTTGTCTCTCTAGTCTTTTTTTTAGCGGAAACTCTCGTCTCTTTGTTTACGAGTATAATCTGTAGAGTCATAAAAGTATGAAACATTATTCTTTAATAATCTAAATTTAATTGTGACTGAAATACTGTAAATTAATAAGCTTATAATTTTCATTTAATTTACGCAAACTAAAATTTAAGGTAATATAATTCATTAAATGTATTATATTAATTTTTTTTATTTTTTTATTTTTATTTTTTTGCCGAATCCAAGCCGTACCCGTTTTTAGGAATTTTGATTTTGCCGTTTTCTGTACCCGTACCCGTCCCCGTATCCGTACCCGTATCCGTATCGGTGCTACCTAGGTAATTAGCATACTTTTTTTTTTTTTGAGGGGTTAGTCTTTAGCGTACTTTTTTCATTTGTCTTAATTGTCATATGTTCGATAAATAAAAAAACGTTTTTGTTTCCAGTATCATGAAAGTGTTTTTTTTAAAGAAAATGCAGTGCTTGTATTTCAGAAATTTCTATTTATGGATCTTATTGAAAATGAAGGCATATTAGACTATTCAAAGCATTTGGATTAGTTCTGAAGCATTTAGGAGTCAGAAAATTTTGCAAAAGGTTGGGTCATCAGTCACACAATTTGAAAATGTGTTTTCGGCATCAGTCAACCACTAGTATCATCAATATCATGAAAGTTTTGAGCATGGTTAGATAAGAAAATTGATAGAATAACTATTAATAGCTTAGTTTTGGCCACTGTAACAGTAAATCAAAAAGTATCTTTATAATTACTTTTATGAACTAAAAGGGTTGGAAAGTTAAGGGTAGGTGAGAAATAGGTTAGTTTTTTCCTCTCTATTTTACCCTTGTTAGATGGCTCATAGCTAGCTAAATAATATTACTCTTTTTCTTTGCTGGGATATACCTTGAGTAGTTTAACTAGCAGTTTAAAATATCTGAAGGTAACATGTATAGAGGGTGGGGGAGTTAAGACTTAAGAGTAGTTGAGATGAGTGAAATGTTATCAAAAAGTTGTGCTGGGGCCAAAAAAAGAAAAATACTACCTTGTCCTTTTGGTTATATTAGTGAAATGGGAATCAGATGTTATAACGGAAGCGGGAAAATGTTAGCTCTTTGAGGACAATGGGAACATAGTTTACTAGTGAAACCATGTCCTTAATGTGTTGCTGGAATGTCTACAACTCCTCTTTATCAATTTCAATTCTGTATTGGGAGGAAAGCAGATGGAATGACAAACTGTCACTTTCACTCCATTGTCAAAGTAGCTTAAGTTTACTGATTCACTCTATTTTTAATAATGTGATTTTCTTGCCCAAAATTTGTCACTTTTTTCTCCGTGCATCTTGTTTTTTATTTTACTTTTATACAACAAAGCCTACACATATGTGCTGGTTAGAGGGTGACTTGTGCGAGCACTTATTAGAATATAGATGGTTCCATTTATGTATACTCACACCTTTTATTGAGTTTGGGGTCAGGCCGCCAGACTGCACAACGATACACTTAATGGATACTTGAAGTTCATGATCTGAGACACTGTTTCTATCTTCTGTTACCTTGGCGATTTGTTGCATCACTCACATGAGCATTTCCTATATATTCTATTGTCCAGATTGGGAGTGAACTGATCAGTTGATTAACCTGATAGATTTTTATAGGCCAAGATTTCCTCGCTGATGGTTCTTTACCATGCTGTTATTTATTGCAACATTTGTTTTACAAATTTTAGCTAAGCTACTTTCATGGGCATTATCAGTCTCTCATAGATGACACCATACTCTTTTTTTCATGCTATAGTTGAAGTTTGGTAATTTCTGTTAGTCTTGCTTATCTTTTACTATGTGTTTTGTTTGTTGCCGTGACAACTTTAGCTTCAGCTGCAGCTGTGCAATCGCTAGTAGTTATGGAGCCCTTGGCCTATTGTAGTATTTTAGTCTTTAAACTTGTGATATTGAGGTGTTGGCACAATTCCTCATTTTTGTCTTCTTACTTGCACTTCTGGGGATCTGATCTGAAGGATAGAGAAAGTAGGCACCGTTGAGAAATGAAGCGACCCCTTGAACCTATCTGATACTGACACACTGAATCTTTTCTGTCAGTTTAGGTAAACCTCTTCGAGTAGCACTGAGATAATTTGCATTCTGGCTGTAGGTATATGAGCCGCTTGAAAACTTGTAGTGCAAAATAAGTGAAGCTTGTCATTATTTCCTCTGCTCTAAAATGTTCAATGCTCTTTTTTTTTGTTGAGCGGGGAAAATGAATCATCTGTATGCATTTTTTACTCTATACTCTTTTTGCCCTTGATAGGTTTATTGGATCCTTGCAATTCTGTAAAGACCATAATTAGAATAATTGAGACTTTTAACTATGTTCTGGAATAGCCATATCTTAAAATTTTCATCATGTTTTGGGGACAGAAGAACGGGTATGCTACATCACTGCAGTTGCCGTTGGGTAGCAAGCAGGTTTATATGATCACTTACCGAGCAAGTTTTTGCTCCCATGATTAGAAAGGACCTAATCAAGCTTGCGTTTGTTCAACTGAGCTCGTCCTGGTGTAAAAATACTCTAGATCTCTCTGATAAGACATTTGGACAAGTGGTATAATGTGTTGAGTTGTGAGCTCTACGTAGGAGCCAAAGCAGGGTCAAAACTCAAGAAAGTTATTATGTTGCACGAAAAGTTAAATGTCTTTATCGAATATAATGTTTAGCTGATGATGCTCTAATGATCATTCCCTTGTCAACTTTATCAAGACAATTTAGTTTTTGTAGAGAAAATTATTATATGGGCGACTCCTTAACACTGTGTCCATGTTTTTGATGTTTTGCAGAAGGTATCTCAGTTCATGAGTCGTGCTGCACGGCTTAATGAGGCATTTTCGGTGGTGAAGCGAGTACCAATTATCCGGCCTTCATTGCCAGCACCTGGATTGACTCCATGGCCGGTGGTGAGCATGAGATAGGCCACATACATCCTGATGAAAGGGTAGCTTTTATTTTGCCTCGAGGTCAGAGATATTGTATGCTTGCTAGTGCTTTGGCCTGGTTCTGTACTTACTACGTGTAGTCTTTGTTTCCTTGTTTCTTGGACTGAATGATTTGTGTCGTATTTCTCTAGTACTGGGTTTAGATTTTCAAATTTTTACTGTTTAAGGTTGTTGTACTGGCCTATAGATATTCCTCTTTGTACCAAAAAATGTTTGGCTTGTTTTGTAAATTTACTGGAAGATATAATATTCCCCCATCGATAGTATTGATCATTATATATAACTATATAAGGCGTGAATCTTGTGAATATATTGGTTTTCCTTCTAGTTTTTTTCTATGTATAAAACTACGTACGAGTGAATGAGGAAAAGGGAATTGGAGGGGGGTATGGCCGTATGGGGGCATGGGGCTTTGGCCTTTGTGTATAAAACTGCGTATTAGGGTGATACTCAGAAAAAACAGGCAAGATTGTAATTCACTTTTTTTTTATCTTCTGTAATTTTTATTTCTCCTTTTAATAATACCCAAACAAGTCTGTAGTATACAAATGAAATGCAATTCTGAAGTTTTATCTCACGAGTGTCAAAATGTGCATTTATTTACTTAATTTTGCCCTGCTGCAACTTGTGAGGGTGATGTTTTGCGTGCATTAAATTGTTTTGTAAATTTCCAACCAAACTTAACGTACTAGACCAAATTGTTTGAGCGCAACTGGTTGAGTCTTGGGCGGTAAGAGTAAGACAGTTGGTCCTGGATTGTGTTTAAATTGCTCTTTAAAAAATTTGGCATCTATTGTTTCTGATAGAGACTACTATTAGTCCCACTTTTGCCATGTAGTAAGATTCTATTACCACGTAAAAAAAATTATTATGAGTTTTGATCAATTTCCGCGAAGTTAATCTAAATTCTTGATTCATATTATTGAGCGTAAAAGTTTTGAAGATGTTGACCCACCCTTATCTTCCTCAATCTGTGTTCATACTATCTTTTGTCTTTTGTCAATATACAAAATTAAATATTAATTGATAAGTAAAAATTGTAAAAAGTTGAGTTTATGTAAATACATATTGAATTATTGATATAAATCTAACAAAATTTGTTTTATTATTTTTTTTATGTATATATAATACAAAAGGGTCGGTAGAAAATATAAATAGTGTAAAAAGTCAACATGATAAATTTATTTAAAAAGATAAAATGTTTCTTCTTTACCCTTACTCCATTTCAGAGGGAGTTTCGAACATATTTTTGATTGGGAATTTATATTCATCATCTTACTTTGTAATGTCAAGATCTTACCACTAAATTATGACTTGTGCTTGTCAAAAATATCAATCCCAAACTATACAACCTCTATTTTATTAAATTACCTGGGTATCATCCAAGCCTATCAACTAGTTAACGGTAAGTCCTTACAAGTCTGCATGACCTTTATTTTTTTTATTTTTTTGACGAGAGCATGACCTTAGTTACAACTTACAAAGGAAGGAAGAGAACCTTTAATTAAAGAACAAAAACATGTCCACGTGGATTTCCACCTCAGCATTTGAAGGAGGCGCTGACTATACTTGGGTTTGTGAAAGACGGTGCTCCACCCGTGCTTGCACGACAATATATACGCCATCTTGTGGGTGCGCGTATGATGCATGTGTTGGCCACATTCACGATGCCACTAATCTATACACACTGGCTTGGTTTAAGATACAAATGGACTTTCCCTCAAAATAAAAAATACAAATGTGTTGTGAGAAATGTAGTGTTGTGAGAAATGTAGTGTTGTGAGAAATATATAATAGAGAGAAGGTACTAATAGAAATATATCAGTAGAATGTATTATGCATGAATGATCAATTCACTTCTACAGATTTACGTATTTATAAGCAAAAATTTCACTGTGTACATTTGCACGGTTCAACAATTGTGGCGAATGGGAGAAAACTTTCCCAACATGCATTAAATGCATGTCAGGTGAAAGTCCATTTCGGTGGACTTCACTATAGCTCAACAGTGGAATTCACATTTCCACTGTTATCTCAACACTCCCCCTTGAATGTCCACCGATAACTCATAATAGACATTGTCTCATTAATAACCTTGTTAGGAAAACACCGTGGGAAAAAATCCATAACTAGGGAAAATACTGCAACTATTATGTATCCTTATATGCTTAAAATTAACTGCCTTATTAAAAACCTTGTTAGAAAAAAACCCGGTGGGATAAAAACCTAATCGAAGGGAAAAGGAGTGCAGCGCATATAATGCTCCTCCTGAATCTAGCATATATTACGAAGATGATGCATTCCAACTTTTCGGACTAATTCTTCAAAAAATTTCGCCGGAAGGGATTTGGTAAATAAATCTGCAAGATTCTCACATGATTGGATCTGTTGCATGTTTATCATCCCTTCCTTTTGAAGGTCATGAGTGAAGAAGTGCTTTGGTGATAAATGTTTAGTTCTATCTCCTTTGATATACCCTTCACTTACTTGGGTGATACATGCGGTATTGTCTTCGTAGATGATAGTTGGATTTGTTGTTATTGTTTCCATTCCACATTCTTCTTGGATATTCTTGATCATTGACCTTAGCCATACACATTCCATTCCAGCTTTATAAAGAGCAATTAGTTCTGCATGATTTGATGATGTGGCCGTCAAAGTTTGCTTCGTGGATTTCCAAGATATTGCAGTACCTTCATAAATGAATAGATACCCGGATTGAGACTTAGCCTATTGTGGATCTGATAGGTACCCATCATCTGCATATCCAATGAGGGACGCATTTGGTTTCGACTGATAGAATAATCCAAGGTCTTGTGTTGCTCGAAGATAACGTAATAACTGTCTGATTCCATTCCAATGTCTCTTTAATTTGTTGGTGCATTGCTGTATCTAGCTAACAAGTTCACTGAAAAAGCTATGTCAGGTCGAGTATTGTTAGCCAAGTACATTAAGGCACCAATCGCACTTAAATATGGTACTTCAGGACCAAGAATTTCTTCGTTTTCTTCTCGTGGTTTGAATGGGTCATCTTTCACATTCAGGGAACGCACTATCATTGGAGAGCTTATTAGGTGAGCTTTGTCCATGAAAAAACGTTTCAAAATTTTTCTGTATAGTTTGATTGATGGACAAAAATCCCATTTCTCAAATGTTCCATTTGCAAGCCAAGGCAAAATTTTGTCCTCCCGAGATCTTTCATCTCAAATTCTTTCATCAAGTACTTTGCAGTTACTTCGAGTTCTCTGGGAGTTCCAATAATATTCAAATCATCGACATAGACAAAGAATGATGGCGAATCCTGATTTAGATCGCTTAATGAATACACAGGGACTGATTTGATGATTTTTGAATCCTTCTTTCAATAGGTATTCACTAAGACGATTATACCCCATTATTCCAGATTGTTTTAACCCATAGAGTGACTTTTTCAGTTTTATTGAAAACATCTCTTTGGGCATGTGATAATCTGGTAGTTTTAGTCCATCAAGAACTTTCATATAAATATTTGTGTCAAGTGACCCATATAAGTATGCAGTTACTACATCTATTAACCTCATTTGCAATCCTTTCGAAACTGATAAACTTACCAGAAATCTTAGTGTAGTTGCATCAACTACTGGAGAATATGTCTCATCATAATCAATCCTTGGCATTTGCGAGAAACCTTGGGCTACTAGCCTTGCCTTATATCTAGTAACCTCATTTTTCTCATTTCGTTTTCTCACGAATACCCATTTGTACCCAACTGGTTTTACATTTTGGTATTTGGGTTATGTGTCCGAATACCTCACGTTTTTCAAGTGATTTCAATTCTGCTTGAATTGCTTCATTCCATTTTGGCCAGTCTTTTCTGCGGTGACATTCATCTACTGGAACATGCTTATCTTTATTTTTGTTTTCATCATGCTCCGTTGGGGGACTTATATTAATTTCATTTGTTGTTTCGCCTTGCTTTTTCATTTTTCTCGGTTTTGAGTCTTTAGAACCGGGTGGTCTACCACGTTTTCGGTGTGCTATTGACTCATTTTCAATGGCCTTATTGTCACTAGGAATTTCAATCCGTGTCGGGGCATTCTCAGCAGGTACATGTGACTTTGTCACTTTCTTAGTATCTGTGAATGCATCTGGCAATTGGTTTGCAATACTTTGCAAATGAACAATTTTCTTGACTTCTTGTTTACATGAATTTGTTCTCGGATCCAGAAATGACATTTGCGAAGCGTTCCATGTAATTTCTTTTTTTATGTTTTGTGGGTCTACTTTCTCTCCCCCTAAGGATGGGAATACTGACTCATTAAAATGACAGTCGGTAAATCGAGCCGTAAATAAATCGCCAGTTGTTAGCTCTATATATTTGATAATTGATGGAGATTCAAATCCAACATATATTATTATCCTTCTTTATGGACCCGTTTTAGTACGTTGGGGCGGAGTAATAGGTACATGTACAACGCACCCAAAAAATTTCAAATGTGAGACATTCGATTCTCGACCTGATACTAATTGTAATGGTAAGAATTTGTGATAAGATGTCGGCCTTAATCTTATCAATGCTGTTGTATGTAATATAGCATGACCCCAAGCAGAAGAGGGTAATTTTGATCTCATTATTAATGGTCTTGCAATTAATTGTAGTCTCTTGATTAATGATTCATCAAGATCATTTTGTGTATGTACATGAGGCACAGGGTGCTCTACAACAATCCCAATAGACATGCAATAGTCATTAAAAGTTTGGGATGTAAATTCCCCAGCATTGTCTAATCTTATTATCTCTATTGTGTGGTCTGGAAATTGAGTTCTTAATCGAATTATTTGAGCCAGAAGTTTTGCAAAAGCAACATTTCTACTTGACAAAAGGGTCACATGTGACCATCGAGTAGAGGCATCAATTAATACCATGAAATAGCGGAATGGTCCGCATACAGGGTGAATTGGCCCACAAATATCTCCTTCTATTCTTTCTAAAAAAGTTGGAGATTCAGTGGCAATTCAATCTTATTTATAGATGGTCTGGTTATCAATTTGCCAATTGAGCATGCAGAGCATGATAATTCATTTGACCGAGGAATTTTGACATTCTTTATAGAGTGTCCAATTGAGTTTTCAATGATTCTCTTCATCATTCTTATGCCAGGATGGTCTAATCGGTCATGTCATAGAGTAAATGTTTTTTTGTTATCTAACTTCTGATTAGATATCATATTAATTTCAATCGGACGTATATATATGCGATATAGTCCCGAGTAAATTGCTGGCAATTTTTCATAGATGTATTTCTTTCCACATTTTTCTGCCGTAAGGCATATAAATTTCTCTTGGTTTACCGTCATTGTTTCCAAATAGTAACCATTCTGACGTACATCTTTGAAACTTATGAGGTTTCTTCGAGATTTACTCGAATATAATGCGTCATTGATTATTAATTTTGTCTCATTTGAAAATATATGGCAGGCTTTCCCAGAGCCTTCAATTAACTTGGTTGTCCCAGAGATTGTGCTAACATTTGCATGGAATATTGTAAGTTTTGAAAAATACTCTTTATTTTTAATATGGTGTGTGTTGTCCCACTGTCGAGAAGACATTGTTCTTTGGTTCCAATTTCTGGGAAATTCATATCTTCATAAATAATAGATATGAGGATCAGTATAAGAAAATGCATATTTTATTAATAATCAAAGAGGGAATACAATAAAGTGAATATTGAAGCAATTTAAACAAACTAAGCATATTCATGCATTGCTATTTAGACAAAGTTGTTTTCAGTGTTAGCATTATCCATGATAAAATCTGAAACATCAAGGTCGGGCATGGAAGTATTAGCTTCATTAACAAAGTTTGCTTCAGTATTTTTCCCTTTGTTCTTTATTGAAACTTGATATAGGTGTACCAAATGTTTGGCAGTACGACATGTGCGACCCCAATGCCCAGTCATACCACATCTGTGGCAAGTGTCTTTTCCTTTGTAGGACGCCTGCCTCTGATTTCCAGATGATTGTCCCAAATTTTTATTAGGATTTTTAAAATTGTTATTTCTTAGGGAAAATCGGCCTCTGTCACGTCCACGCCCTCAGCCACGGTAATTACCACGTCCTCTCCTACGACCGTTGTAATTACCGCGTCCACACCTATGTATAACATTTGCTTCTAGTGGATCAGAACTTTCTATTGTATTTATTTCATGGGTGGCTGAAGACCCCGTAGGTCATTATGATTTTTCAGCAACAAGTCATTATTTTGTTCAGCCACAAGTAGTACTGAGATTAGCTCAGAGAATTTTTTGAAAGCTTTGAACCTGTATTGTTCTGCCAATATTATATTAGTAGCCTGGAAAGTGGAGAGCATTTTATCTATGTGATGGGATGATCACAATATCTCAAGAATGACACAATTCTAAACAATGTTGAATTATAACCACTGACTGTTTTAAAATCCTGGAACCTCATATTGGTCCAGTCAAAATGTGCCTTTGGGAGGAGCACATTTTTGTGATGCCCATATCTTTCATTTAGGCTATCCCATAGTTCTTTGGGATCCTCCACAAGTTGATATTCAGTTTTTAAACTGTCATGTAAATGATACCCGAGAAGGACTAAGACTTTTTGCCTTTTATTGTTCAGTCACAATTTTAACTGATGCGGCTGATGTAGTTGCATCCCCTTGTTGGGTTGTCACACCTTTAATTGTATGTTCCAGTCCTTAGGCCTTTAAATTTATTTGGGCATCCACCGTCCATTATAAAAACTTTTCCCCAGATAGATCTAGTATGCTAAATTGTCTTTTCACTAGATCTCCCATTTTTTACTACAAACATGTAAATATTTGAAATTAGTAAATGATAATAAATCATATATATTATCTCCCCCTTATTTATATCATTATAATTATACATAAACAATACAAACAAAAAAAATACTAAAATAGCGTACAATATTAATGAAGAAAAAAAATAAAAATGGCAAAAATAGAAAAAAAAAACGAGTGAGAGAAAAAAAAAACTTCCTAAAATGCACTTAAAGACAAAAAAAAAATGATATTCATGTGCATTTTTCGTCATTCTTTCTGGGGAGATAAATTTTTTTTTGGCTCCTACTTGTGTATTAGGAGATATATCATTAATGCCATGAGAAGGAAAAAGAAACCGGCTATATTTCCTAAAATCCTCCTCAAAAGAAGAAGATGAGGGTGGAGGACGGTTGTCGTCGACGTGGAACATGGTGGCCGAAAGATTAAGGGAGAAAAAAAATTGTGAGTTTAGATAAAAGTTGGAAGAAGATATAAGGGATGTGTGGTGAAAATGGGGGTGGGTAATCCGCTTTTATAGAAGCTTATCCCTAACTGTACAATTCATCTACAGTTAAAAATATACAATGTAATAAAATTTTAAGATCTCTTAATTGGCAAATATATATTAGAGCAATTTATATGTACTAAATTGGTCTACTATTATGCATGTTGGTAAAATGGTAATATAATATATGTAACTACAAATGCGGTAAAAAATATAAGATTAGAGACAGTAATATATAATAGTGCTCTGAATGCTTGTTTACTGCATACATATAACATTATTGCACATATAAGAGATAATAATTTTATCACTTCACTAGGCCGTCCATATAGGCGGCAAGTTCAAAAAAAATAATTAACCAATCCATATAGGCGGTTCAAGAGCAAAAAAAAAATAACGTAAAATAAATGTCCTTGCCCTCCATGAAGGTGGCTTTATTATCAAATTACTTATTTTCTGGGTTAGTGGCATGGTGACGTTTACTACTGGTTCCTTCCTATTCATCCTTATTTCTTTTATTACTTGGTGGAGGTTGATTTTCAGTTGGTTGTACAGGAGGGTTATTATGGGTGTTGGGAACAGGGGTTTGTGGGTTTTCTCCGGTATGGGTATTTGTACCGTCATTAAGGTTACTGGGTCGGGGATGTCTTACAGTTCCCCTCGATGGGTTGGTAGTGAATGGCACATTGTTTCGCTCTATCCAAAAATAAACACCTGAGACAGAGACATTGTGTAAAACAATGTTAATCCCGTTACTTTATTGATCCATGTTCGGATAGTAAAGGGTTGGGTTTGGAGAAAAAAAAAATTAGAATTTGAAACGTAATGGATGTAAATTTTTTAAAGATACCTTTAATTTTTTTTTCGGTAGCAAACTCGTGCTAATAACGTGTTGTGAGAAATGTAGTGTTGTGAGAAATATATAATAGAGAGAAGGTACTGATAGAAATATATCAGTAGAATGTATTATGCATGAATGAGTAATTCACTTCTTACAGATGACAGTATTTATAGGCAAAAATTTCACTGTGTACATTTGTATGGGTTCAACAATTGTGGCGAATGGGAGAAAACTTTCCCAACATGCATTAAATGCATGTCAGGTGAAAGTCAATTCGGTGGACTTCACTATAGCTCAACAGTGAAATTCACATTTCCACTGTTATCTCAACAAAATGGACTTTCCCAAAAATAAAATTACAAACGGGGCTTGATTTAATGCTAAAGTCTTGCATGGACCTGGTCCACAGGAAAATTAGTATACACTAAAACGTCACACGTGTCAAAAATTGTACGAGGGACACATAGTGACCTCTATTTTGATATAGCAACCCTTTTTTGAAACATTCTAGTAGTTCACACATGTGCCTGGTTCATTGCCTCTAAGGGCCTGTTCTCTTCGGCATAAAACAACTGAACTAAACACGAACTAAACCGAACTAAATCGAACCGAACCGAATCGAACCGAAATAAATTGTAACGAATTAACCGAATTGAATGCGAATTGAACCAACCGGATTGAACTGGCCGAATCAACCGAACGAATCAATTGAACCGAACCGAACCGAAAATAAGGCGGGGAGAACAGGCCCTAAAAACGCTCAAAGTTACTGGGTAACGCCTTGGATGTGCATGGCAAGCCCGTACATCATGTTATCACTC
>CANSZD010000527.1:0-215000 GCA_947648045.1 Beta corolliflora | reverse complement strand
TTATTGTGTATAGGTAAAATTTGCGTTGGGTGAAGGTGCACACATTACCGATGCTTTAAAGACACAGTGTTCAAGCCTCTATAGGCATTGGAGAGAGAGGTTGAAGAGTGATCATTTTTCAAAATGCAAATCTCTAAAGGAATTGAAGCAGAACATGCTTGCCCAGGCCACAACGTATTGATCTTAACCAATGGAAGTGGCTGGTTTATAACTACTGGAGCACTCGCAAACAGATGGTAAGCCTCATGAAGTGCAAATTGTGAATATTTGATATATTAACAAAGTGGGAATTTAATTGTCTTATGATATTTAGGAAAGAAGTGAAAAGAATCGTGCAAATGCACTTTCAAAGAAGATACAATCAGCTTGCGGGGCTAAATCCACAGCTAGGATTATATACGAGTTGGTAAGTTCAATTCATAACCTTCAAATGCTATACCCCAAAGACCAAATATAACAAGTTAAAAGTATAAATGTTGAGCAAGAAAGAATCAGTTTATCTAAATTTGTGCATTACATTAAGAATGTGAGCTGACTGATGCAGGGGATCTTGGCGCCAAAAAAGAATAGTATTCTTCATTTTTTTGTGGTCTTTGATCTGTATTTTCAGTCCCTATGTATTTTCTAATAGTGGACACATTACTTAGGAGGTTGAGGCAGAGAAAGAGTCTAGTGTCCGAGGCCGAGAATGGAGATGAATCAAGTAAATACATATACTTCCACTACGATAACGCAAATAGAACCTGATAATGACCCAATGTATTTGAAATTGTGGAGAAAAACAAAACAGTAAGTTATTTTTCATTAATTATGTCAAACAAATGGTTAACTCTTTTATGATTATATTTTTTACCAAGTTCCGTTATTTTCATTGGATCACCGAAGGCATAAAGATGGTAGTTTTGATGATGAGGGTGAAGTAAAGTTCAACGAATTTAAAAAGTTACACGAGAAAGAAATTCAAGAGAATGGCATTGATAATCTTTCCATAGACGAGGCTTACATGAAGGTGCTTGGCCATTGTTCGGGGTATGCCCGGGGGTCTTGGTAAAGGACATCCGGTGGTGGACAAGGGTGGGAAGAAAGGCAAAGCAGAATTGGAGGCTGAGATTCAACAACTAAGAGGTAATAACAATGCAATGCAAGCTGAAATAGATTTCCTAAAAGCTGAAAGTTAGAGAAAGGAAAAGGAGGCTAAAGAAAGAGAGGAAAGACTGGAAAAGAAGATTGAGATCATTATGACTTCACTTGGACTTTGATCAGGTAATGTATCCTACTTTTCTGGAAGATGATAACCTGACGTTATTGGGAGACAAGAGCTGGAGATTGTGATGGGCAATGAGCATATATTAATATTGTTTGTGGACAGATCTCAAGTAAACATTATGTGAATATGATTTTATTAAAACTTTTGTAAGTCAGTATAGTGGGAGGCTACCATAACTATTGAGGATTTTGTTAAAATTTTAGTAAATCAGTATAGTAATATTTTTTCCCTTGGTATTACCATGGTGTTATGTAGAATGTACAAGGTTTATCTCTCAACTTATATTAGATTGATCTTTGATGCATAATGGTTTTTAGATGATATGATCGACTAGCATGGCAATACTTCATGATTGCCTTGCTTGACAAAGTACAAAGAGGGCAATATCTTATTTTTGCCCTGCTTGACAAAGTACAAAGAGGGAAATATCTTATTTTTGCCCTGCTTGTTGCAGACCAAATAAGACAATTGTGTTTGTCTTCCTTGTTTTTGAGCAAAGAGGGCAAAAGTATTGCCCTTTCTGATGATCATAGAGGGCAACTTTATTCGCCTTGGTTGATGAAGCAAAGAGGGCAAAAATTTTTGCCCTTTTTTTATTGGATCAAAGAGGGCAAAAATATGAGATTTGCCCTTGAAACCTAATACAACGGGGCAACAAGGGCAACGGAAGGGCAATTTTAAAATTGCCCTCGTAACCTATGAAGGCAAATTTTGTATCAAAGAGGACAATTTTAATTGCCCTCCTTGAAGCTGTTTGTTGTAGTGATAATTTGTATTGACTGATTCTATTTTCTATTGGATATGGTCGAGTGGTTTTTGTGAAAAAAAAAAATAATAATTTGTAGTAATACTAACTGATTATTGTTATTTTGATCGTATAAAACGAGTAAAAAAATATTGACATATAGAGTTTCCTTGAAATCTCAAAGTTAGAATCCTGTTTTGAAAGAAGCTCCTGTGCCACCCCTAGAGGTGTCAATTCAGTTCAACAGTTCAGTTATGGTTATAACCAAACAGTTCAGTTGATATCAGTTCAGTTTGTACCAGTTGAAATAATTAACAGTTCAGTTCAGTTCAGTTAACAAACTTTTCAGTTCAGTTTAATTCAGTTTTTTTCCTTTCCATTTTCAGTTCAGTTCAGTTGCAGTTTAAATCAGTTTTATCCAAACAATTAAACCAACCAACGGTTGAATCCATAGCAGTTAAAATTTGTTGCAGTTATTTTCAGTTTCGTTTCGGTTAATTTCAGTTATTGACGAAAACCACATAACTTCGGCGATAATCGCATCGGTTCGGGTAGAAGTTAATCACATTCTTGTATTTGTTCGGGAAAAATTGAGCTTCATGTCGGGTTTTGGCCAGATGTTTTTTCGGGTCCGGTTAAAAATTAATGCGACAAATAAGTGTTGTCGGCACTTCCGTAATTGCCTCAAAAAAAAATAGTTGTACTTCATAAAAACGTGTATGAAAGTGACATTGGTAAAAGTGTATTTTATTACTGATATATATGATTTGGAATAAGACAAATTTATATAAGTCGATATTCAAACTTTTAGTTGTATGCAAATCATATCATATTTGGTTTAAAAAGGACGTCTCATATCAATATAAATTATTATAAACTTCCTCAAAAGACGAGTTAGACATTTTAAAAAAGTTGATTATATTAATGTCTTACTTTAACTATAAGGGCTTACTATAAGTTTATAACGATACTAGTCATTGAGGCTGAAAAACATATAATCGACGTAAAATAAGTTGATATTATATCAGATCAAGGTATCTATGTGTGACAGTAAAGTAACTGAAAATCACTTTGCTTAATTTAAAGTAAGATTAAGTTGTATCCATTTTGATTTTAAAACATAATATTCGAGTGAACCAAATTGATATTGGATTACAACGAATCTTGAACTACAACGATTAAAGAATGTGAGAACCAAATGGATTGAACTTGTCACTAATTAGATTAAACTAGTCACTATATTACAAAGATGGTTTGTTCTCTTCTTAATATTGGGATTGGACCGTTGTCCAGTTTAAAATTAAGAGTATACTGTCTCTTACAAGTTACAAGACCAATTGATTGAACATAACATTGCTCCATGCCTCCATTACGATATCGAAAATAATATTGAAGTGAAACAAGTTAGTATAAGGTTATTAGATATTATATCAATGTGAAACGATAACATAAATGAAGATAAGAACACTCCAATGTAGTTAATCGTTTATAAGTTACAATTATTTTAAATTTCAAATATCTAATTTAACTGAAACAAGTTGATACTAAATTATATAATGTATCAATGTAAGCTTACAATGTAACTGAAAAAGGCAATGATCTATCAAAATGAACCTTGCTTAAACTTTATGTGTCGCAAATACAAAACATATTACTAAAGCAAAACAAGTTGATAAGTGAAGTTGTTATTAACTTATTCGATTAGACGTTATATATGCGAATACATCTAAACACATAAACAAATTGAAACAATTTGTTATTGCACAAGACTAATGTATACTGAATTACTGATATAGCATTAGATATTTTGATCTATATATATATTGATATAAGTCGATAAGTTAATTGGTGTATATGATTTACATGGACTGTTTATGTTAAAGATACTTTGTATTATGAAATACTTTGTATTTTGTTTACTTGACCATCTATGCAGATCACGTCATGTTCGGTTAAAAAGGACGTCTCATATCAGTATAAATTCTTATAAACTTCCTCGAAAGACGAGTTAGACATTTTTAAAAAGCCGATTAGATCAATGTCTTACTCTAACTATATTGGCTTACTATAACTATACTAGTCATTAAGGCTATATGCATCTGAAAACTGAAAACATATAATCGACGTATAAGTAATATTCCAAGAACAAGAAGTATAGTTTCATAAGTAATGACCTTAGAGCAATATAACTAGTATAACTATATATTTACCGATTAGCATTTATGCTTATTAAAAGATTCAAGATAATATTTCAAGTATATATTTATATGATGGGTTATCTGTTTAATAATACGAATCTTTGTTATTCCCTAATTAATTTACCGATAAATGAGACAATGAGATATTTGACACAAGTAAATATCGGTTAAATAAATGATATAAATTATGAAAAATTTAACTACTACTATAAATAATTATAATTATTATTTGAAAATGGATTTATAAGGTATGAGATTGGGGTTTAGGGATTTGGGGCATGGGGTTTAATTGCTTTGGATAATAATTTGGTAGGATTATTTGCTTTCTTAAGGCAAAATCCAAAACCATCTAATGAGCAAAATCTAAACCGTTAGATCATCTTAATCAAGGGCACACAAGAAAACAACACAAAGCACACAGATCATTAATCTTAACCGTTGGATACAAGCCATAAAATAATCTGAACCGTTAGATCATCTACTAACCTATCACCTTCTCCCCCACCTCTCTCCTCCAAACTCATATTTCCCACCCAAAAAACCTACTAAATTCTCGCTGCTCCCTCCTTCCATCTTCCATTCCTCCACAGGTCCATCGATGGTAAAACACAGTGCCATCATCACCTAATCTACGAACACCGGTTGGCCGTCACCACTTCCTAAAACCTCGGCATCGTCACAACAATCGTCTCCAGATCCTCGAACTCACCCCCCAACCATCTTCGAATTCGCCTTTTTTGAAGCCGCCGACTGTGTCTACGACAAGGTATGAATCTAGATGATAATGTTTATTGTTCATCTTCATCTCTTTTTTCACAATGCCTGACCCTTTTCAATTTTCTCTCACTTCCCAACTTCTTTGCGTTTTTCTTATGATTTCCAATACCCATCTCATTTGCTAGATTTGCTGGTAATTTTGGATTATTCTGGAAATGGTAAGCAAGATCTGTTAATTTCTTAAACTCGATTTCAATTGTTTTTATTTTTTATTTCTGTTTTTTTAAGAAGTTGGATCTAGGATGTTTATCCTCAGATATTTTCAGATTTATAATTGTTTTATGTTTTCTTTTTTTCTTGTGCATTGTTGCTTTAAGATTGTCAAAGAATATAGAAGCATTTTGAGAAAAATTCACTGAAGGTTGGACATCAAGAACTTTATAACGTAACTGTATTTTTCCTTTACTTTTTAAAATTTTTTATTTATGCTTTTTTGTTCTTCTAAAAAATTGTTAGATGACTTAGATCTAGGATGTTTTTTTTTGAGATATTTCCATATTTTAAAGTCTAGATTATTGACACTGCTTATGCTTTGAAGAAATAGGAGATAGATTTGCACTATTATGTTATCTTATTCTACGTTGAAGTTTTGGTGTCTTTATGTCATTAGTGAAATGCTCCCAGATATGGAAGTTTGCTGGAAAGGAAGGTGAAGGCATATGCATATCAGATTATCAGCATATGGTCTACTTCAAAAATTCTGACGAGTATTACGCAAGCATTCTTCATATGTTGTAAAAATTTATTCCATTGTAGATGAATGTATAGTCTTTTATTTTTTTAGGAATGAATGTATATAGTTTTAAATGTTCTATTTATAGTTTTTTAAGATTTTATTTCTCCAGATTCTTGTATTGTAGATTTTATATTATGATGTAAATTAATAGTGAAATATGAAATTATTATTCTTAATTTACCAATTGTCAGCTTCATTTATGGATTTTTATTGCATTGAGGACCAAAATTTATAAATGAAACATTAGTTTTTATTGGTATAATAAATCCAGCTCATAATCATACATAAACAACTTTGTAAACCTAACTCGACTTTTAATCACTTCACCTCAAACAAACTATAATGATAAATTTACATGTGAGAGTACTAATACAAAATTATCACAATAAAATTTGTGAATTGGAGTACTATCATGTATTTGGGTAATACCTAAATCCGGTTCGGTACGAGTTACAAATTAGTTTAAAATAATTTTAGTTTAAATTGATTTCGATTGTTCGATCGTCGTTTCGGTTTGAATCGATTCGGTTAATTCGATTAAATATTCGATTCGGTTCGGTTGATCGATCAACTTTTCGGTTTTCACGGTTATTTTCGATTCGGGTTTGTTTCGATTCGGTTGCGGTTCGGTTTTGGTTTTTCATTTACGGTTTATTTCGGTTTGAGTTTCGATTCGGTATATTTCGGTTAATTTCGATTCTGATTCTCCCAATTCAGTTTAATTCAGTTCAAATTTCAGTTGTTTCAGTTCAACCAGAAGTTCATTAACCAAACTGACAGCTCTAGCCACCCCCCTAGTTATTGTAGTTAGACAAAAACTCGTTATGCAAAGCGGATAAAACTGATGTCTTTTAATTAAATGGATACTTTCGTACCAAAAAAAAGCGAAAGAAGCTCTTGTGCTAAGCTTTTTGAAACTTGAAGAATTGAATCCAATAACTCTCTTCCTGAATTCCAGTCAGTAATTACCAAACACAAGTTTATGCTTTTTCCGCCATGATCAAGATTCAAGCATTCTCCATTTTTGCTATGAGATTTCCAGGTTACTCGACGTTCATGCTGGAAAAATCCTGAACACTAGGGATCAAACACACCTGTGACCCGACACTGTAAGAGACCAAGGGGTAAAGGGGGTAGCCTCATGGAGTCATGGTAGCTACCCCTCAATCTCCCAAGGGTGTGCCCCCCGGTTCGAGCCTCACAACAAAGAGGGGGGGTTGTGCTTGTTCTGGCTTAGGCTGAAGCTCTAAAAGAGGATAGAAGTAGGCCCATGTGTTTCGTGTACATACTAAAAAGAACGACAGTATAACCAACTTCAAGTTAAATTCAGAACATTAACAAGTACACTAAGCACAATAATTATAAAGCCACACTTCTTACGCAATCAAGAAAAACTCCAAACACAGATCATATAAGAGCATATTGCACACTTTTGTCTAAGGAAAGTGTTATGGGCTAATGGATCATTCATGTGTGTATATATATTATGTATATAAACTCGATAAGAACATACAAGCCGCTGTTTATAGTGAAAGGATGACAATAGTAGTACTACAGCTCAAAAAGAGGAAAAACCAGGAAGACTTCATCAAACAAAATTTCCTGGACTTTTCTGGTATATAAACACTATTTACTATAATATCTGTGAACAGCATAGCGAGAGCAAAAAGACCGAAAATTACGCTTATAAGAAATACCACAATACCCTTGCTCTCCATGTAAAATTGTTTTTCTTGGACCTTTCGGACGTCTGACCTGCAAAATTCAAGAACTCATATTAGGAAAGAAATGAATGAAAGATGATACCAAATTAGCATTCATAAATACCAATAGAATTTCATAGTACACCTAAAAGTTTCAAATTACCAAAACCTTTTATACTAGTACCAAAAGTGTACATGATTGGTATTAGATAGTATTTAGTTGGTATTACAATAATAATCTGGCAAAAGTGCGTAATTAGTACCAATACTATGTGTTAGCGCCCAAAATACTCGCTGAGTCACTGTTAGTATTTTAGCATTCCTCCCATCCCCTCAAGCATTGTTGCTATTCTTCATTCAAATTAGAAGAGAGTATATTCTTTAGAATTTTGGATGAATTTAATTCAAAATTGGAGATGTGGGGACAGTATCCATCAAAAGATGAAAATTTCAGCTCATAGAGCGGGAACTCAGTGACAACTCATCCCTGTACCCTGCCTAAAACTAGAAGCCCAGCATAATTCCGTACATGTTCAGGTCGAGTAGTAAGATTGCATCATGGGACAAACCAATAACCCTCATCCCAGATATAAACAGCATGATCAAAGTAGAGGAACAAAACACAACCTGAGAATAGCATTGTCCTTTAGTAAACCATCCAACTGCATGGACACTAAGGATCTCCAAGCCACAAGGTCATCAACATCCTTAGCCTGGAACACCCAACATAACAACAAAAGGACAAAAAAACAAAATCAAATTTTAGTTACCTCAAAATATTTCTTTAAAAAAATAATTCATCATGATATAAATAAAGAGAGCTTAACGTAAAAATACAATGTGAAATCATTACTTACAATAACATCCCTGCTATCAAGAACATTCTTTATGTCCAATCTGGTCTTCTCTAATAACAGTTCTTTCTCTTCCATCTCTTTGTCAAATTCTTTAAAAATGCTTGCATATCTGGAGTTCACCTCCTCCAAATACCGCTCTAGAACAGATAAACTCAAGTCCAGTGCTCGAACTTTTTGCATCAGTATCTTAAGAACAGTATCACCAGGCATTCTGCTGATCTGTGGGTGACGCACTTCTTCCACTGGATCAGGATTTGCATTGTTCGTTTCATCATGTTTCAAGTTCTTATCTTCATCTGTCTCACTCTCGCTGGAAGGACTCTGATCTGGGCTGTTGCTCTCGGCAGGTTCTGCAACAGGCTGCATGAGTTCCTGTTCATCTGCTTGTTCCCCATTTGCATAATGATGATGATCAGGAACAGCTATAAGATCCTCTAACATTTTCTCAACAGCATCAACACCGTACACTTCAACACTACTTAGTGTACAATAATGCTCAGACCCATAGTGGCTTAATATATTCAACTTCAGGTATCTCACCCATTTGGGCTCTATTAGAGCAAAGCTTTGAGCATGCTTCACATTTCCAGCAGAAAAGTTGCCCAACTTTACCCATGTTTGTGTAGGGTAAACCTGACTTCCAAGTAGCTCAAAGTCTTTCAAGTTTGAAGAGTAATGCTCAAAATTTGCTATTTTGATTGTATCAACTAGAGTTTCTTCAGAGAGTTCTATGACAACAAACTTTCCCTCAGCTGAACAAGGGTTTCTAAGATACTTGTCCTTATCCTTGTTTAGAATATTAGAAGCACCTTTGGCTTCTTTATTAGAATCCAACACCTTAGCCCCTTTTGCAGCTGAAGCATAGTTGTATACACCACCCCCAGGCTCCATTCTATGAATGACACTCCCTGTTGCACCGGGTACATATGTATTTTTAGAATTAAAAGCCTTCTTTTTAAATTCATCTAGACCCACGAGGCACAGTACGAGTTAGTCTCTCAGTCTTTACAGTGCCTTCTTTATGATCCAAGTCTGAGTTGACAGTTTCCACCTCAACATGTTCTACAGATCCTGTAACATCTGTACTAGTATTGTTTAGAGTATTTTCTCCAGATTGTACCTCACCAACGGCTTCTTTGACCATGGTGCTGTTAGTGCAGGAAGTCTCATACGAATATTCGGCACAGGTTTCGTTCAAATGCTTATTCTCTAATGAAGATAATGGATGTTCATGTACAGCAGAAGCTGCATCGGTTCCAAGTATGCTTTCATCCCAGCTTGAGACATTAAGAGCAGGCGCTCTAGATTCATCTGCGCAAGTTGTTGACAGTGAGGCAGTCAGAAGTAAGTAAGAGTGAAAGACAACCTATTTCTAATGCTTCTAAGGATGGTAGTTTATATCTGTTCATAAACACACAGATAGATACATAAACCCGAGATTAAAAAAGATTAAGGAGTTCTTGCTCATAAGAGCAATCAACGCCACCTATTCTAACTTCTAGTTTTCCACCCAAACAAATTCGTTATTTTGACTACAATTTTGGTCCTGATCAGGCTGCAAAAGTGTGCCAGAAATATAAGCTTAGTGTCCCCAGATAGAAGATTAGCATATTGTTTTCAGGGGGACTGTAAATTATGGAAAGAGTACTGTACTACTGAGCTTTTAGTGAATCAGATTAGAAATATCAGTCAGATGCAGTAAATCCTTAGCACTTCAATTCAGCCAGGAATCAAACGACGGTGACAAATCAAAGATCAACAGCTCGCTTGCTATGAGTTACTAGCTGCATGCATCTCAAATTAAGAAGACAGAGCACAAATAGGTCATAATGATCATAAATAAACCAGAGTAATCATAAAATGTCCTTAATTGACCAAACGACGGTGACAAATCAAAGATCAACAGCTCGCTTGCTATAAGGTACTAGTTGCATGCATCTCAAATTAAGAAGAAAGAGCACAAATAGGTCATAATGATCATAAATAATCCAGCATCATAAATAGTCCTTAATTGACCATAGTAGGATATGCGGACCTTAAACATCACATATTGTGCATAAACTTCTCCAAATTGACCATGAATAGGTGATGATAGGTCCATATATGCCATATAAATCATAGCTAGTGCAAATTAAATATGAATAGGCCATCATGAGCATAGCTAGGCCTTAATTGAAATTAAAAAGTCCACATTGTCGCTTCTGGATTTTGAAAAAAAATAATGAAATCGTCACTTCATAATTAATTACTATAACATAATGATAAATCAAATTATCAAAATTGAGAAAACTTGACCACAAAGATCAAATGTATCTATTATTCCTAAAGAAGAGAGTAATAAATTAAGGGGACGGGATGAACTGTGCGCATAATATGGTATGGAAAGTCGCTTAGGAAAATCCCCGTCAATACATATTCTATAACATATATGTACATAACAAGAGCAAAAACATTTTACACGAAGAAGCTCTCCTTGATGCTCATTGCTCTCGTAAGGTTTGACCACAAAGATCAGATATGATCGATTATCCAATATAAGGCAGCAATCATAATTGTGTACATAAATTGGTACCGAATGTCTCATATGAACATCCCACGTAATACATATATGACAACAAACAAACATAGTAACAACAGCAAAACACAATAATAAGAAGAAGCTCACCTTGATGCGCATCACCATGACCGATCCACGAATTCAAAAGAAAGACGAGTCCCCAAAGAATGATAACTAAGGAAAGTGAAACTTTATACAAACGGTTTCTGCCAATCGCCTTCTTCAAATCTCTTCGTTGCAGAAGAGCTTTACGTGATCTCTGCATCTCTCATCAATCCTACACAATGCACCCTACCACCACAACATTCACACAACCAGCTTACAACCTACACCATACAATATTTCAATACATCAAGTCATCAACAGATCAATAATTACCCTCCTCCCCCAAAAAAAACTTCAAATTAAAACAATTCAAATTCAAGCAAAGCTGAAATTAACTAAAGTTAAACCCTTTGGATTGTACTTGAAGAATCAGATTAACACATGGTATTCACTAGAATTGTATCTAAAGAAAGCAGAAAATGAAAGCACCAAATCTTAAGCAAACATCATACATTCAAAATGAATTCCCTTTTTTCTTTCCTGGGTAATTTAAATTTTAGGCATTTTTTCACAATTACTACTAATGCAAATCATAATTAGCTCAGTTGACCAAAACAGTAACGGACAATTTCTTTATGTAATTTTAATGCAGTTATTTTCAAATTTATACAAACGAATTAAATTGATGGGTTAATTAAAAAACGGCGATTACAAGCATAAATTGAATCGATGACATGCTCGAAAACGCGTGCAAAAGGAGTTTTTTTTTTATTGAATTGGGAAAAATCATAGCAGAATTGGGTAGATTCTTTGATTAAATAATTAATCAAAATTAATTGATCTTGATTCTTCAACATTTAGCAAGAACCCAGAAAATAAAACAACAAAAAGAAAAAGAAACAAAATTGACACAATTGAATGTTGAATTTGAAATAATACCCAGAAAAAAGAGAAACTTACAGTCATAGAAAAGCAAGAGAAGAATTGCAGCTGAAATCAACAAAAAAGGAGAAGAAGAAGATGAGGATGATGAAGAAGAAGAGAACTGAGTCGGCGATTCAACCCGTTAACTCGTCTTTGAACATTCATTGTTTATAAAAGCTACAATGGAGTAAAGTAATGGAGTAGAAAATAAAACCTTATTATTATTAATGATCACTTTCGGATTCGATTTGTTTAATATGGTCGGATAATAATTTGGAACTGCTGATGATGCCTGTATTTTTTTTATTTTTGTTGAAGAAATTGGAAGAAGGATTTTCAATTTTGAAGGACTTTCTACAGTCTCATTTCCCTCCTCCAATTTCTCTCTCTCCTAAGGAGGAGAATCCCAAATTTCTCTTGAATTTCAAAATCAGATATGAGGAGACTGTGGGAGTAATCTTGGAGAGTTCGAGACCCAATTTCCAATTGTTACCAAATACCAATACATGCATTATTATAAGCTAATAGTACTTCGTCATTTGAGCCGTAGGTAATAACCTAGTGAGATCGGTATGAGTCGTATTATCTCTAATTCCACAGGTCATACTGAGCGTGGTGTTTGCCAATATAATGTAAATGAAACTAAGATATGATATTGTTCCAAATCACGATAATAGTTTCTCGGCCGACTCCCCACCTGAAGAACACTACTCGTATGTTTCAAGTTTGTGATCATAAACAATTACTATGTCTCTATTTATGTACTTAGTCCGTTCCCTTTAGTAAAAGCAAGGCCGTCTATGATAAGAAAGAGAGGGGAAGAGATAATAGTTAAACAAAAAAAGTGGTTGAGCTTTTTTTTTCTTAAATTAAAAAATTACGACAGATAAGCCCGATAAGGTGAAAATAATTCCAAAAGAAAGCGAGTGAACTAAAAAAACCAAAAGATGTACTATGGTCTATGGATATACATTGGATACTCATAAGCCAATTGTGTAAATTGCGAACTTTTGTAACCTCCTTTGAATTGATGTCATTACATACAAGAAGATTTTGATACTTTCGTTTTACTGTGAGGATTATTTCTCTAAAGTATTAATTTAAGAAAACTCGAAATTAGTTATTTAAGAAATAAAAAAAGGTAAGAAGTTAAATATTACTATTTGATCATTAGCATATAAAGAAATTCAAATTCTTACCTCAACTATGAGTCTATGAGACGTACATCTCCAATGAGCAAATTATAAAATAGTGTAATGAAGTACAGAAGTAGGATTATTGTTTTTATGTGTATTTTTTTGTTGAGACGGTGGATTTGATGAGGAAAGTATGAGTAGATCTACGTGTGAATCCTCTTTTTAAAATTTTGGAATGTTACAAATACTATTGGTATTTGGAGACGTTTGAGCGAAGGAGAATGGGGATTGGTGATTACTGTCACTGAGCTGGTATCGCATCATTGGCTCAACTTTTAAAAGCCACGTCATAGCAGGTGTTGCACTATTCCACGTGGACTTTGTCTTTCACTTTGCCTCTTGTCCTAACTGATACTTACTGATCGACCAAACGTTCTCTAGTTATGAGTACATTTTTAATGTCGACGTGAGTTTCTTGGCCTATCCAAGTCTAACGTGTTACACTGTTAGTGTTAGGTAAACCCAAACTCTACTGCCTTCATTTTCTTAGCTGTAGCCTTGCAATATTGTGATTTTGACACAATTCATATAATTCCTCCATCTTAAATTAAATGTAACACTTATCAACTTAAGCCGTTTTAAAATAAATAAAATATTACTTTATTTGATATTTTGCTTCTCTTCATCTCTCTCCTCATCACATGGGTTTCTCTTTTTCTTTCTCTCTATCTCCCTCCTTTCCTAAATCCCCGTGCCAAACCCCTATGTTTTATTTAAAACTGATTGGAGGAAGTATTAACATTAACAGGAATATATACTTAAAATAAATAAATATATATATATATATATATATATATATATATATATATATATATATATATATATATATATATATATATATATATATATATATAATATTGTTGGATTTATATCAAACTACATTTTAAATTATTATATACAAGTTTTAGAAAGTACTTCCCCTATCTTTTCTATTGCATCATATACGATTCCACGTTTACCAATGCATAATTTTGATCACTAATACTTCCTTTATTTTTTATTAATTGCAACATTTTAGTTTTCACGCTTTCCAATGTACAACTTTAACCATTTATATCTTTAATAACCTTTGAGTAAAAAAATATAAAAAGTTGATATATTTAAAATATATATCGAGACGAATCTAATAAAACTCCACATGAATGTATTTTTCCATGCGTAAAATCACAAAATGGTGATAAAGAGGTGTATGAATAGTAAAAATTCAATTGTTGCAATTAATGAAGAATGAAGGAAGTATATCTAATTATCTTTAGTAAAAAAAATGATATTTCAAAAAATACAACGAAATGAATCCGACAATGTGTGAATTACTAATGTTTGCTTATGTATATTAGTAAAAAAAAATATGTCAAAACTAGTACACGAATAGTGTAAAAGTCAAATTGATGCAATCAATAACAAGCAAATGGTATAATATTAAATATATTAATGATCAAAATCTATATATATATCTAAAACCCAAGACAAACAAATATCATGCTGCCACATGTACTCTCCCTTCCCCCAAACAATCAAATGAGACATTAAACAATAAAAATGTGTGTTTCAAGACTCAAACCCATGACCTCTCATTCGCTATGCTTAACGCACTAACCAACTACACTACAATACTCACGTTTGGCTTTGTAGGGAAAATAATCATTTAAAGACAATATAATATTTCTATTTTTAAAGATTTCAAATGCACGTTGGTAAATAATCAAGGGCGTATCGCCCGGGACAAGAACTGGTTGTTCATTAAACCACAAAGTCAAAATATTACAACTTTTTTAAAAACGGTAATGAATAAGTGAGTAAAAGTTCGATAGCCCTCTTAGTCAGGGCCATACCTACTTTATCATCTTGTACTATATATTAGATTATCGTATTTTGCATACTAGACAGGCCCATTCTATTCACACATGAAACAATTCGTCTCATGTGTAAGTATGACATTCTACTTAAACTTGTTGTCAAACTATCTAATTTTTTAGTTTTTTTTTATGAAGCATATTAAACTTTAAAAGTCACTATTCCTTCCGTCTCAAAATAGTTTGAACACTTTCCTTTTATTTTTGTTTTAATTTAGTTTGAACACTTTTATTTTTGGTATGACCCCAATTTTATAATATTACTTTTCTTACAACCTTTGGGCTCATACTCTAACTTTATTCATAAAAAACTACATAAATTTCTCTCTCCTTAAATAAAAAATACTCTACCAACTCCTATCATATCTACTTTTTAATAAAATAATATTTGATAACCACCCTACAACTTATCACCTTAAACTACGTGATCCAACAATTGTTCAAATCTTTTTGGGATCGAGGGAGTATATATACGAGGAATGAACGCTCATTATGAGATGCCAGCAGTGCCCATTCACAATGAATTTTTTTTTTTTTCAAAAAGTTAGTTTTATGTAAAAAAAACTTTATGATTAAATAAAAATATAAAAAGGTAACTTTTTGTCAAAAAGTAAACATGTGATCTCTGTCAAAAAGTAAAAAGTTGCATCGATTTGTGTGTCTTGTTCAACTTTTGTCCCAAAAAAGTACAATTGCTTATTTATAAAAACCTCTGTTTGCGTGTTCAAAACACCGATTATTGATAAATCAACCTCTTATTATTGTTAAACTAACCCCTGTTTGTGTATGTAGATATGCTGAAATGACCATATTGTCCCTGTTAAACATGTGATCTCTGCCAAAAAGTAAAAATTTGCATCGATTTGTGTGTCTCATTCAGCTTTTGTCCCTAAAAGTACAATTGGTTATCTATAAGAACCCCTATTTGCATGTGCAAGATACTGATTATTGATAAATCAACCCCTATTTTTGCATTTCACACACTTGTTATTATTGTTAAATCAATCCATCTTTATTCCTGTGAGTGGACAAACTGTCCACTCACAATGAGCATTTTATCACAGCTCGTATATATAATCCCTCGATCCAAGAAAGATTTGAACAATTATTGGACTTATATTTTACTTGCGCAACTTCTATTGGTTTTTCTTTAGTTAATTGATGGTTGGATTGTTTGTTACTCGGTCTTAAGAGATTTTTTTTATCTTGAAATAAAGGGGAAAATGTTGTTTACTTTGATCATTTGTTTTGGAATGATGTTATGTGTTTGGTACAACGTTGTTGTTTGAACTTGAATTTAAAATTATTGGATGTGGTCGTTAATTAATCCTTATGTACTCCATCACTTATATATAATTAACTAGATGTTGGGTTTGAGCGACGCCCCAGGTGAGTCAATTAGATAAAATGATGTAATTGTTTGATTTGACGATTGATTTTTGACACGTAAAAATTGTAACTTGGTGGTTGGATAATGCCTTGCACATTAAGGAGTAAAAGAGTTCGAGAGACTTAAACATTTTCTTACTTTTATATGAGTTTTCAAAGAAATGTCATGCCATAAGGATGACATGCCATCATGTAATCAATTAGGTGGAATGGGGGGCAACACACGACAACGCATCGAGTTCTTTCTTCTAATTGTGTTGGCGAAAAAAATTTACTTTATTTATATTATATATGCATATCAAATCATCACAACTTAACTCTTGAGTTCCATTTATAACTTATAATATTGGTTTTTCTAATCTTATTTAAGTTTATATTTTCTTTTATTTTGTAATGCAAAAGCTTGTGATAATTTCATTAATTAGTTTCTTTTAGGAGTAAATAAACATCATTGATATGTTAGCTCATTGGTGGGAGCTCCATTTTCTATATAAGGTCATAGCTTCAAACCCTAAATATTATAATAAAATTTGCTTTTGGATGTGTATGATAAGAGCTTTTGCATGAGAGTGGACGATATGTGGCGGACTCCAATGCTTGTCCGTGGATTTTAATAATGTATATTGATTGATTGATGCATTTTTGTAACTTAAAGATAGTTTTCAACATTGGTTTAGTTGGTAATAATTGCATTAAAAGATTTTTCATTGAATATGTTACTCTAATTCGTAATAATGTTGTTGCAATTGGAGTATGATACCTCCTCTATTTTTTTAATTGTACCATTTTATTTTTCACGCTTGCACACTTCTTTGAACGTCAATATCTTTAATTGTCTTTAAGTAAAAAATATAAAAATTTGATATTTGGAATCCTTGCATTGAGTCGAATCTAACGATACCCCCACTTGACTATATTTTTTTTCTTATATAATGATGTGAGATAGCTTAACAAAGTTGGTCGATGAATAGTGCCAAAAACGAAATGGTGCGATTAAAAAACAAATGAAGTATATATATTAATTAGTAATGGAGAAGAAGGTTGCAATTAAGCTAGAGAGAGGTGTAGCTGAAAAGATGATGAGGAAGTTCTGAATCTTCTGATAGCCGAGCGATGCTGATGTTTCATCCATATCTATTAAATGCAAGAACAAAGTTGAAGTGTTCGAAAAATCCTATCCTCTAAACCAAAACCATTAAGATTTCTATTCGTAAAGATTTCCATAATGCAATGGATTTCAAGTAGGAAGGAATGAGATGTTACTCCTAATTCTTTCCCAATGTATAAAAAGACTAGCACAAAATGTTGTTATTGTGTAGCTAGATTGCGGCTTAGGGAAATGTCACTACTCACTAATTGTTGTGTAATTTCTCAAATGGGGCCGTTGAGATTTGATCCCTGAGGCCGAGGATATGAGGTGGGAAGCGACGTGTACTATTCCACCACCTCAACCTCCTATAGCTTTACAATTAAAATAGTACTATAGTGGGTATAATGACTTCTACTTCCGCCATTTCTTAATAAATGAATAATTGACACAATTTAGATAATTAGTAACTATGTAAAAAGGAATGTCATTATATTTATTGTTATTGAATCAATCTCAATGTATATTTTCAAATTTTAGTTTTTTTATAATAATTACTTATAATTAAAAAAATTAATAGTAAAAGTTATATATTAACAAATATGTCCAATCGATATGGCGTTCCTGAACAAGAAACAGTGCCACGTACAAATTAATTAATGCATTGTATAAGATTTGATCTCATGACTTGAAACTTATATACTAAATTCTTAACCACTAAACCAAGTGATATTTGATGTTATCATTCTAAAGTAAGATATTAATCTCTATTATATATGGCAACACAAGGGGGACACCAAAAAATAGAAAAAGAAAAAAAAATAAAAAATAAAAAAAAGAAAGAAAGGGGGACAAATAACTGCTTCATTTAAACATAAAGGGGAAAAAAGAAAAAAAATACTACGTTTAAACTGAATAGCAACTTTTTGAAAAAACATAATGTAAAGACAGTTCGCACGCATTGCGTGCAATATAAGACTTTTTTTTAGAGGAAAAGAGTGATCTTCATTAATCAATGGATGGAGAATCCATAAGAACATAAGGAGCCACTTCCTGCGGGAAATGGTTCTCCCAACATTGCTCAACACCAAAAGGAATAAATCTAGCAAGGTTATGAGCTACAGAGTTTCCATCTCGCCTAACATGAGAAAACTTAACAGAAGTAAAAGAAGAACAAAGAAACATAACATCCTCTAAAATGTTATCCAGGTCCGAGAAATAACACACCGCTTTTGCAAGACGGGAGATCACCCCTTGACAATCTGACTCTAAAATGACATGAGAACACCCATGTCTCTTCGCAAGCCTTGCCGCCATAGCTACAGCTTTGCACTCAGCAATTTCAGGTGGCCAGTAGGCTTTCATCCTTCTCGTCACAGAAAAGAGAACATTACATGTGTGGTCCCTTGCCACTACACCTAGCCCTACCCATCCATCGTTGCCTACTGCTGCATCTGCATTTATTTTAGTCACGCCTTCAGGTGGAGCACCCCAAACACTAGAGCTAGCGACCGAGGTACGCCCAGGTGGACCATATATTTTTCCAGCACACTTACCGTAGTCTTGCACATGGTGTTGCACTCTCTGCATCAACAGGGCTGCAGGGATCATCTTCCCCTCAAAAACGAGAGAATTGCGATCAGCCCAAATGCACCATGCTAAGACACACCCGTATGCCTTGTGTGTGGCTCCAGCTTGCTCCAACCTCCACCATCTCACACGTAAATCTTTCTTTGTGAGATGTTGTAAGAAAGAGTTGCAGCCCATATCTTCCCACAAGGCACTGATGTGGGGACAAAGAAACAAGGCATGGGCAAGCGTCTCCTCTTCCATTCCGCGGTGTGGGCACGTGTTATCCTCAATGATGTGTCTGTATTTCAAAAAGCTTCGCACAGGCAGGGTATTTGTATAGAACATCCAAAGGAAATGTCTGACCTTAGGAGCAACTTCAAACCCCCAAATTGAGACCCAAGCTTGATAGAAATCGTCAAAATTACGCCCCTTTCCCACCATATATGCTGTCTTTGCAGAATAGATTCCATCTTTTGTGAAAGCCCAAACCAAAGAGTCCCCCGGGCAACGTAAGCTCAGTGGAATGGCAAAGATGCACCTTTGGTCCCTCACATTAAAAATACTACCTACAATATCAGCATTCCATTCCATCTTCTCAAAGTCTATCAACTCGCTCACCTTTGTTAACCCCTCCACTCTTGAAGTGGTAACTTTCCTACCCTCCTCATCTGCTAACCACGAGTCCTCCCATATGTCAACACTTTCCCCGTTGCCGATGCGCCAAAGCAAACCTTCTTTATTCAATGGTTTAGAGCTCCATATGCTTCTCCAAGAGAAACTGTTGGAGTACCCAAGATGAGCATCAAGAACATCACAATGAGGATAATATTTGGCCTTGAGAACACGAGCACACAACGTTGAACCTCCCTGCACAAGTCTCCAAAACTAGCGGCCAAGGAGTGCGTCATTAAAAACCGACAGGTCTCTAAAACCCATTCCTCCCGCACACTTTGGGTTACATAATTTCGCCCAACTCACCCAGTGCATTGGCCTCTCCGAGCCTCGTTGCCCCCACCAAAACCGAGCCATAGCCGAGTGAATTTCTTGAATTACAGAGCTCGGGATTTTATAAACGCCCATCAAGTAGGTAGGAAATGCTTGGATGACTGCTTTAAGAAGAATTTCCTTACCCGCAAGAGAAAGTAACTTCTCTTTCCACCCCTGTAGTTTCTTCCACACTCTATCAAGTAGATCGTGAAAGACTACTCTTTTAGATCTCCCTGCTAAAGACGGTATGCCTAGATATTTCGCATGCTTATCAACTTGCCGCATTTTCAGAAAATCTATCAGCTCTTTTCTTCGCACAGAATCAACCCCTCTTGTAACGCCCCAACCTCTAAACATTAAGTTAATTAATGCATCATTAGCAGCGGAACTTAGATGGTCGGTGCGCTACTGCCGTATTTTCCTTTCGGGAAAATACAAGGCAGACATTCCTTCATGATACTAAACATATTATAATCATTGAAACTCGTAAGCAACTTACTTATATAGATATAAATAGCTAAACGTTGATAATTACGTAGTTATAGTTAAACTAAGTTCATGTTCTAGTGATCATAAGTTTAGATTACACAACCAATATAGTTTTCATAAACGTAAAGTGGTTGACCATCCTCACTTCTACGCCATCCCGTCACCTTCATCAGTACCTAAAACCAAAAGCAACATCGTGAGTCGAAGCTCAGTAACATACTACCCTAACAACGTAAATTCATTTCAATTCATTTTATTTGCAAACAGGGAGAAGAGAATATAATAAAACACATTAGAAATCAATAATGAGATAATATCAAGGTGAACAATTATAAGTAGCGCCTTGAAACTTCATAAGTTCCCATTATCTTTTCATCTTTTAGTTTGGTAACTGGCGAGTATAGACATGCGGGACGTCTCCCACCATGCGATGATCCTCAAGGAGCCCAACTCCCTTGTTGGATACACCGCTCGCACCAAAATAGAGTAGTAACATAACATGCGGTACCCCTCAAGGAGCCCGGCTCCCTTGTTGGGTGTACGACGGGTGCGAAGGTACGTGCACGACCATAAAGTAGATAAGCGTAACATTATACTGCCATAACCTCTTTCACTTTTATTTATCATGTTTCGTTTGTTTAGCATTCATCGGCATAAGCCATAGATCTTTCATGAATCATACTTGAACATCAATAACTCATAAGATCATCATTTACGAAACTCATTCGAAAACAAATTAAGTATCCCACAATCCATATAAAGAATCACATCACAAAATCCTTAACATAATTATAAACATCATTTCACAAACACATTTCGAAGGGGATCGTGGGTGTTAGCAATAGATGTTACCTCGATTCCTGCTAATAATCTTGAATCCGGGGGAGGCTGTAATGTCCTTTCCTTTTAATCTAACCAAGAAATTAGGCATCGAAAATGTAAATATTCGTTTTATTTTAACATTTAAACCTTTAGTTATTAAGATTACATTAATTATTAACAAGTGATTTTATTGCTAAAGATTACTCGTTTTAATTCGTAATATCATACGTTTATCTGTGATTAATATTAAACTAACGTAATTGCTAACATAATCGTAAATATTTTTCATTAACTCATAACTAATATACTGACTTAGGTGTTTCACAATAACAACTTTACAAGAGTAAAGTGAACCATTAATGATATATAACTAAAATTAGTTTAGTTCTTATTACCTAATTAGAACAATTAATTAGAGATATAGTTTAAACTAAGTATTCAATCTATTATGCCCAACAAAGGTAGGCTATCAATAAAACTAAAAATGATCTATCAAGCCAGTTTATTTTTTTGGCCCAATACTAAACTAATTAACAAAAAGGTACTTTGGGCTCAACCACTAAAACAACATCACACAAATATAACGTTAGAGAGGTATTTTCATACCTCTGCTCAACTGAGCAGTCACGACAAAGAAACAGAAGAGGGAAGGAAGGTTGGCTGGCGTCGTGGTGGAGCTCCGGCAGCAGTGGCGAGGCGACGTGTAAGGAGGCGCGGAATCCGGTGGTGCTGGGGGTGGCTCGTCGGCGCAACGAGGAGGGAGAAGAAGCACGAGAAAGAGTGGGCGAGAGGAGAGAGACGCGGATGGGTTTCGGCGAGTGGTGGATTCAACGGCAATGGGGAGCGCTGGTGGTCAGAGGTGGAGGCCGCGCGGCGGCGCTGCAGTGGGGGCGTGGTGGCTGACCCGAAAATAGAGGAGAGAGGAAGTGGTGTGTGTTGCGAAAATAGGGGGTTGTTTTAGGTGGCGTTTTCCGGTAGGAATGGGGCAATTTCCGGCGAGGTGTTGTAGTGATGAAGTGGTGAATGGTGAGTGAGTGATGAATGGTGGAACAACTATGGCTATTTATAGCCATTGTTGGGGGTCTAAATTCTGTGAATTGGGTTGGTTGAATTGACAAAAAAAAAATTGGATTTTTGGAAGGGTTTGGTTTGAATTGGAGTTTTTAATTGAAGTTGAGTTTTTTGTTGCAAGAAAACTACATCTGAATTACAAATTCATGGTCGGGTTTTTCTGAGGAAGAAAAGTAAAGAAGTTGGGCAAAAACTCAAGCCACTGTTTTCTTTTTTATTTTAACTTTTTTTTTTATTATTATTAATCTTTCCTTGTTTCTCCTTTTCTTTCATTATTATTAACACCATCATTTGATTAGAAGTACTTTGTAAAACTTTAGTAATTAATTTGTTTATCAATTCTCTTCTTATTTTTTTCTAATGTTATTATTTAATCTCACCTTCACTTGTTAATATTTGCAATTCTTGTAATACATACAACATATATTTATTAAAAGAACTAAATATCTTTTTATCATTACTTGGATATAGAGTAACAAATTTCAGTCATAATTTATAATTAAAGGAAAAATTTAACCACTAATTATTATTGTTTAAGTTAAGCAAGTTTAAATTTTCGGGATATTACATCCTCTCCCCCTTAGAAAAAGTTTCGTCCTCAAAACTTAATAATGATAGCCAATAATCATATTTTCATTAACTTGTATATATACAAGCACATAATTTCAAAGTCAAGTATTCACATGCATATTGTAAGTAACCTCACAAAATCATCATCTAAGCAAATAGGTGAGGATATTTCGTTTTCATCTGGTCTTTTACTTCCCAAGTGGCTTCTGACGACGAATGGTTAGCCCATAAGACCTTTACCATAGGAATTACTTTATTCCTAAGTTGCTTTTCTCGTCGATCGAGAATTTCGATCGGTTTTTCTTCATACGTTAGATCATTTCTAAGCACTAGGGGCTCGTGTCTAATTACATGGTTAGGATCTGGTATATACTTTCGAAGCATTGACACATGAAAGACATTGTGAACCTTATCCAACTTGTCGGCAGTGCTAAGCGATAAGCTACTTCGTTGACTCGCTCCAAAATCTCATATGGGCCGATATACCTCGGACTTAGTTTGCCAGATTGCCCAAATCTCATGACACCTTTAGTAGGTGAGACTTTCAGAAATACATGATCACCCACCATGAATTCTAGTGGTCTCCTTCGCCGATCTGCATAGCTCTTTTGTCGGCTCTGAGCAGTCTTGATCCTGGCTTATATCAATCGTACTTTTTCTGTTGTTTCTTCATTAGGGAGATCTTCTCGTCATCTTCCGGTTTTCCACAATCCCCGATATCCACAATCGAATTCTCCTCTTCGGAAATTGTTAATTTAGAGTATCTTTCCAAAATATGGTCGGCCATAACGTCGGAGATTCACCGCCACACCGGGGTAGGGTTTGTCTATCTTTCGAGGGAGCACAAGTAGCATAAATGTGTGCAATATAAGACTAGTAGATGAAAAATATAAGTATCCATAATATAGTCTAGGTTTAAAAACAAATTAAGAAATAAAAGTAGTAGTATTTAAATTTAATCCGTCTTGCATGGACCCGGTTCACATTAAAAATAGTGTGGACCAGGCCCAGGCACGTGACCCGGTACACAGTACTCACTCTCACTTTCCAAAAATGCGCGATTTTCTCTCTCTTCAGTATTTCCAAAATCCGCGATTTTCTCTCTCTTCAATATTTCCAAAAACCAAAGATTCTATCGCTATAAAATTTATGCGAATTATTCTCTCTGTTCATTCAAATTATTTCTCAATTTCATACGAAACCTAAATTTACGTACATCTCATTCAGAATCAAATTATTGTTCTTCGACAATTTCCTATTCAATTGAACAACTACGACAAATTCATGGAAAATTCGGGTTTAATTGATCAAATAGATCTCAATCGTAGTATTGTAGCATGTAATATAGACGACCTAAATCCGAGCATTGAAGCACTCGACGACGAACAAAGATCACAATTCAATCCAAAATGAGCATCGAGATCCACTCGTAATAGATCTCAATAATACACCAAGTTTTGAAGGTAACAACATCGAAGTCAATAATTTCATTTGTTTGATTCAGCAAAACACTAACACTATAATTTTATGTAGATAATGTGGCTCTGTTTCATGATGAGCTAGAAAATCAAGTTGATGAGCAATATGCTGTAGTATCAATTGATGAATCTAATTCAGCTGTCATTCCAGGTAAATAGTTACACTATCATATACATATACTATATCATAAATAGATACACTATCACGTACATACACTATATCATAGATAGGTACACTATATTATAAATAGGTACACTATATCAGATATAGTAAATATTTACTTAAACGCATTACAAAAATGGACTAAAATTCACAAATACACTATATCAAAAATAGATACACTATATCATATATACATACACTATATCATAAATAGATACACTATATCACACAGAAATACACTATAGAATATAACAAAAATATTGCGTACTATGAAACACAAAAATGGACTAAAATTCACAAATACACTATATCACACACCCATACACTATATCAAAAATAGATACACTATATCATATATACATACACTATAAGAAAAGTGACAAAAATATCTTCATTCTTTTATAATAGATACACTATACCACACAGAAATACACTATAGATTATTACACTATATCAACTATATCAGTTACACTGTCACGTACATACACTATATCATACATAGGTACACTATATCATACATACGTACACTATATCATATAGGAACACACTAGTAGATATAGAAAATATTTACTTAAACGCATTACAGAAACATACACTATATCATACATAAATACACTATATCATTAATAGATACACTATACCACACAGAAATACACTATAGAATATAACAAAAATATTGCGTACTATGGAACTCAAAAATGGACTAAAATTCACAAATACACTATATCAAACACCCATACACTATATCATAAATAGATACACTATATCATATATACATACACTATAATAAAAGTGAAAAATATCTTTATTCTTTTATAACAGGTTCAACTGAACAATTACTGAATAAACATGAAATTGGAGGAGTTTTACTTGGTCAAGTAAGACCAACATTGGATGATATACATGAGCTATATTGTCAGCATGCTGCTATAGTAGGGTTCAGTGTTAGAAAATCCAAAAACAGAAAAAAAGAAGGGACATCAGTTGTGCATCAAAAGTACTACGTATGCTCTGCTCAAGGTAAAAGAAATACCAAAATCAAAGAAAAACAGGGAGAGAATAATACAGATATAATGATACAAGACAGCAATTCAAAGAAACAGAGGACAAGAAGAGTTATGATCACAAGAACTGAATGTCCTGCTCTGATTAGAGCAAGGATGAACCCTGAAGGACACTATGAGATTGTGCAGCATGTTATAAAACACAATCATCCACTTACAGGACAACCACTAAATTACCTTCATAGATCTGAGCGTCAGATGAGTGATCCAAAGAAAGAAACCATACAAGCTATGCAAGAGTGTGGACTGAGACCGATAGATTCATTCAAATACATGAGTACTGAAGCAGGTGGTGAAGATGTATTGGGTCATTCCATGAAGGACCACTTCAACTGCTGTTATAGGCTCAAAATAAAACCAATTAAGGGAAAGGATTCACAAAATGTTGTTGATAACCTTTATGAGCAGATGCAAACAGATAGTAACTTCTTCTTTAGAGTAAGTTTGAATGATGAAGGAAAGGTTTGTTGCTTGTTTTGGAGAGACTCTATGATGCTTGAGGACTATACAATATTTGGAGATGTTATGGTTTTTGATACTACATATAGGACAAACAAGTATAATCTTATTTGTGCACCATTTGTAGGAATTAATAACCATTGGAAAAACACAATGTTTGCATGTGCATTTCTTGCGGATGAGACAATACCATCATTTGAATGGGTTTTTGAAACATTCAAAAAGTCAATGAAAGGTAAATGTCCAATAACTATATTCGGCGACCAAGATGCTGCAATGCGGGAGCAATAAAAAAGGTACTCATGTTTATGTGACATTTGCACAACTTCGTTATGTACTATTGCAGGGAGCAATAAATATTACTTGAAAAACTAACTAAATGAACTCATTGACGAGGCTTTCCCAACCTCAAGACCCGAGGCTATGTTTATGGCATTTGAGTCAAAATGCAAATCAACAATTTGGATTGATGAATGCAGATAAGGAATTCAAAAACATTTTTCACAAGTGTCTGAGTGGTTGCATTACAACAACAGAATTTGAACAAACTTGGAGCACAATGACCAAAAAATACAAACTAGAAGATGATCGTTGGTTCAAGAGATTGTATAGTTTGAAAGAAAAATGGTGTACAACATTTAGCAAAGACTTCTTCTCTCATTGGAATACTATCTTCACAGAGAAGTGAAAGCACAAATCATGCTGTTGGGTTTAAGGCAAGCAAAACCACTAGCTTGACCGACTTCTTTTCAATATTCCAACGACATGTAATAAGGTGGAGAAGACAGGAATAAAGGGATGATTTTGATTGTACAAAGGGAATACCAAAATCAGATCTCTGCATGAGTCCACTATTAAAACATGCGGCTTCACAGTACACACATACTCTTTTTCGAGATTTCGAGGAAGAATTCAAACATGCAATGGCAAGTGCAATTGAATTAGTTGGTACACAAGGAAACATTCCGACATACGTAGTTTTCCTCAATGGCATTGATGGTTCTTCTCAACAAGTCACCTTCAATTACCCGAGAAGACAATTGAGTGTGGATGCGTAAATTTTGAAGAATCGGGTTGGTTGTGCTTTCATGCCATAAGAGTTCTACACTTGCATTCTCATTCCAAAAATACCGAGAGAAATACATATCATCAAGGTGGACAAGATTTGCAAAAAAGAAGTTTGGGACAAATTTGATAATGAAAAGAGAGAAAAAGGAGAAATAAACAGCTTCACACCATGAAGGCTGCACATGATAAGGAGGTATGTAAACACACTATACACCAGCACAAAAATACATTATATCACACAGAAGTACACTATATGATCTATGAACACACTATATCACATAGAAATCCACTATATGTTTGTCTAATACGATATCTACACTAGCACACAGAAGTACACTATATGATCTATAAACACACTATATCACATAGAAATCCACTATATGTTTGTCTAGGGCTGTTCATTTCGGATCGGCAAAATCGCGATCCGAATCCGATCCGAAAAAATTCGGATATCCGAAATTTTCGGATCGGATAACCGGATATCCGAATTTTTTAAGAGGGTCCATTTTACACGGTTTTGGGCTTTTGGTGGCATTATCCATGGACCATGATCCAACTTCCAAAACTAAAAGCAAGTCAGTTAAGTAGGAAAAATATGTTAATGGTCCAACTAAAGCAAGTCAGTAGCAAGTTTGTAAACAAAAAAAATCAAAATCAAACAGAAATTCAGTGAAGTATGGAAATCCTAAATCCTAAGAACTAATAAGTAATAAGAGACTAAGTTTTACTGTAATGTCAATGACAAGAAACAACAAAACAAAGAAGCAGAGAAGTGATATAGCTCATTTCATTCGCAGAGCAAAGAAGAAGAAGAAGAAGTGAGGTGGGTCGTCGTCGTGTCGCGGTGGGCCTGGCACCGTTGCCCAGTGGTCTCCGGTTGGTGGTGGCGACTGGACTGTGGTGGGAATAAGTGGGATGGTGGCGAGCGTCGACCATGTGCAGTGTGGAGAGAGAGAACTAATGGTGAGTGCAGCGTCTAGGGTATGAAAATGAAGGCTTCGGTTCACTGCATTAGTTGTTTTACTTGTTTAGGGGTTTTTTTTAAAAAAAAATTATACACTTTTTAAAAATAACGGATATTTCGGATATCTGAAAACAAAAAAAGTGTGATCCGTATCCGATCTGAATTTTTTCGGATATCCGATCCGAAATATTCGAAACTCAAAAAAACGGATCGGATATCCGATTTTTCGGATTGGATCGACCGGATCGCGGATCGGATCATTATGAACAACCCTATGTTTGTCTAATACTATATCTACACTAGCACACAGAAGTACACTATATGATCTATGAACACACTATATCACATAGAAATCCACTATATGTTTGTCTAATACTATATCTACACTAGCACACATAAGTACACTATATGATCTATAAACACACTATATCACATTGAAATCCACTATATGTTTGTCTAAATACTAACACATTCATGCCATAAGGTACTACAATCTCATATTAAAGAGCCACAGAATAGAACCAGCTAGAGCAGTGATAGAGGAAAGTTTCAAAAAAACAAATTCAAAAGTTGAAGAAGTAATAAAGATTGAAGAAGTAAAAGCAACAGCAGAAAAAGCTAGAGCTTATGAGAAAGCATTACAAGAAGCAAACATGAAAGATTACAAGCTAATGAAAGTCAAGAAAACAATACACAAGAATCAGCAACAAGACCAACAGTTTTGGATCCAGATAGAGCAGTCACAAAAGGAAGAGACAATAAGCGAATAAAAGGACACTATGATTCATACAAGAAGGCATCAAAAAAGGAAAAAAGAGACACAAGGAGTTTGGAAGCATAACTCCAAAAGAACATATGTTCTAAAATACTTTACCAAGAGAACTATGCAATGTTTTTAATCATTTGAGTTTAAAATAAGACTTGTACACTATATGGTTACGTGCAATTTTTTTTTTTTGAAATGATATGGTTATGAAGTACATTATATAAATAAATTCTTATGAAAAATTGTTTGTAAACCCATTATATTTACACAAACCTGCTGTGTAACCCAATAAAAATCAAAACAAATTACTAATTTGTAATACTCTATATGTCAACAAGTAAAAATACACTATATCATATAGATTAACACTATATCATTGAAAACTACACTATATCAAAACAGAACATTACCTACTGTTAGATTACTAACACTGTTTGTAAAATCAATCAAGACTACACAATTACATAAACATTGTTTGTAAACCTATTATATCAACACAAACCAACTGTCAACCCTAACCTACTATTAGATTAGTAACATCAATCAAATACATCATTATAGTTTTACTTTGCAAATTTGACGGTTAACTTTTTCCTTCCTGTCTTCTTCTTCTTTCCATCCTCAACTTCTTTGTTCTTCTTCTCTTTCTGTCTCAACTCCTCTTCAATCCTCTTACTCTCTTCAGCTTTCTTCCTTTTATTTTCTTCAATAATAGCAACTGTCTCTGATCTCTTTGATCTGAATGATATCACCTTTTTGACAAGCTCACTTCTACTCTTATTCAGATCAGATAAAATTATGCAACCACACAAGGAGACTCTTGCTGCTTTCCTAATCTTCTCCTGAAAATAAATTAAATAAGTAAGAAAATATATAAAAAAAAAACTTAAATAGATAACTCAGTTAGAAATAATTATATTAAACTTACATCATTCAAATATGGGCATTCAAACTCTTCCGAGCCTTTAAAAAGTAGCATATGGACAAGTATGTACACACCACAGTCCAAATCATATGCACCTTTTTTCCAGCTTCCTTTGACTTTTGTCATTCCCCATAAACCCATATCATCACCTTGAGATTGTGGGATTTCATAATGTTGGAAAAGACTTGAAACTCCATCAGCAATGATTGAACTGAGAGTCTCCATCATTTTCTTATATTCCTTATCACCATCCCAAATCTTGTTATCAATATAAAAAACAGTCTTCTTGTTTGTGTCCAGCACAAACAAGACAAAATGATTAGCTCCTTTAAGCAAAATTGGGAAAAAAACCTACAAAATGAATAGAAGTATAAACTCACTAGATGCGAATAAAAATAATTATATCATCACATAATAATATAAAAATTAATGACACTATATCATAAAGAAATACACTATTTGATATACAGACACACTATATCACATATAAATCCACTATATGTTTGTATAGTACTATATCATAAAGAAATACACTATATCATAAAGAAATACACTATATCATAAAGAAATACACTATATGATATACAGACACGCTATATCACATATAAATACACTATATGTTTGTCTAATACTATACCATAAAGAATACACTATATCATAAAGAAATACACTATATGATATACAGACACACTATATCACATATAAATCCACTATATGTTTGTCTAATACCATCATAAAGAAACACACTATATCATAAACAAAAGCCACTATGTGATACCTAAAAGCACTATATCATATACAAACCCACTATATATTTGTCAATTTATACTAAGAAATGCTTTCATCATAATTTCAAAAACAGAATTTGTCTTACCAATTCAACACCAGCATCCAGTTTTGAAATGTTATTCAAGTCTTGAATTTGAAACTTCCAACATGAGATCAAATCATCAATGCGTTTAGCATCAGTTTCATTTTCAAGCACATGCAATAATGCAGCCTGCAACATAAGAGCTCATATTATCAATAAATAAATAATGCATGCAAAGATAAAGAATTCAACAACATAAAAATATATTACAAAAAGTTCTTACACCCTGAGAAGAAGTAAAGTAAAACTTTTTTGGAGGAGAAGAGAGACTGAGTTCATTGATATTCATCATTCTTGCCCAATTATCTATAACTGATTCAAACATCTCAGTCTCAGTAGCAACCGTCCAAATCTCACTCCGAGGAATAGAGAAGAACACTTCGTCCAGCTGAAAGATGTCTTCACTGCAACAAGCAACCAAATTGTAAGAATATTTTCAATAAAAACAATACATTAAACAAATTTCATTCAAAAATTCACCTCCCATCTAAAGGATGTTGATTTTCAGAACAATAATCAACAACCTCCCTTAAAAATATTGGGAGATCTTGCATCACATCTTCAAAATCTTTCATCATCTTTGAAAGATGAGTGAAAGGACCCTCAACTGCATATTCATCCAGCCTTAGAGTTGACTTGGCTGGACCCCTAGACAAAGCATTTTGGAAAACAGTCCATGTATTCTCCTCCACGAACATGTCCTCACTTGCATCATAAAAAACGTTGTTGACAACGTTCTGGATGATCTCATTGGTCTTCTGACTCATTTGAGTCACTATAAAGCTAGGGAAAGCAGTAGTACAAGGATTAGACACCTCTTCCCAACTAGCTGGCAAATCCTTCACTGCATATGCAATTGATACCATTTCATCAAAGTACTTCTGATAAATTGAACTTGACAAAATTTTGTTAAGATCATCTTGGGAAGGATTATCAGAAGGAGGATTGCCAGCCACATAAGAGTCCTTCAAACTCTTTAAAGCATCTATGTGGCAATGAGAGACAACTTCCAAATCCCTCTTCCACAGCAACCACATAGCATGAAGCTCCTACAAAAATCAAAACAAATTACTAATTTGTAATACTCTATCAAAACAAGACTAACTATATGAAAATAACACCAACTATACGAAAATAACACCAACTATATCAGAACAAAAACACCCCATCAGTACAACACATACACTATCACATACAAAATACACTATATCATATAGAAAAACACTATATCTTTTAAAACTACACTATATCAAAACGGCACATTATTCAATTTTTACAAGGAACTATATCAAATATTAAAACCACACACTATACCACATACATACACTATATCATATAGACCAACACTATATCAGTCTGAAATACACTATATTAAATTATTCTAAATTTTTACACTACAAGTAATACACTATAGTACACACTATATCACATACAACACCACTATATCAAATACAACACCACTATATCAAATACAAACATAATATCACATACCAAAGATCACATGACCACACAATCACATAAAACCACACTATATCACATAAAACTACACTATATCACTCAAAACTCTACTATATCAAAAATTAATATTATTCTAAAATTTGAACTTACATCTCTAGCTTGTGCAAGAATTTCTTCATCGGTGAGACTTCCCGGTGGAAGCTCAAACCGAATATGAAGCTTGCCCTTCACCTTCCTCTTGGGCGCAGCCTTCTTTAGTACATCACTACTTCTACTTCCTCCACTTCCTGTATCATCACTCAATACAGGACGTGGTACATACTGAACTTCAAATTTTTTTTTGAACAGGCTTCATCCGGGTGAAATCAACTTGCCCATCATCAGTGAAGTAAAACTTAGCACTTATTGGATAAGTTTCATCCAAAGAAACCACTTCCAAACTTATCACATAGTACTTCACGACGAATTCTCTTGGCAATTGACTCATTATCCCAATGAGCCAACGAGGCGATCGAGTTGGAGGCACGCCATCACCAATCAGTAGGTGATGGAAGTAAATCAACCGCAACAAAATAATACACCCAGTATAATGCCCCCGAACACCTTTAGCAAACAGTGAATTCTTGAACAAAACATTCGCATGCATCAACCTATCTAAAATATATTTACACCAATTCAAACGAGGAATTCTCCGAACCTCATTTACAGCAAGAACAAGCCTCAAATCCAGTGTGTTATTTGCAACTGGAGCTAAAAAAGAAGAAAAAGCAAATAACACATACAACTTTTGAAAAACCTCGCCACCATCAACTAAATTCCTTAACACAGAATAAACAACAGACAAAGGAATCTGCCCTTTATCCCGATCAACTCCAAAGTACTCCATCCAGCTTGCTTTCAACTCAAAATGCGGATTCTCCGCATTACGTCCCCTAGACACATCCACCACATCCTGTCCTTCAACTAGAGGGAGCCGAAGCACATTATAAACATCAAATTGGTTAAGCTTGAACTCTTTTCCATAACCAACCTTAAACATGCCAGACCCACCATCAAACCTCTCCACCAACCATCCACTCAAAGAATTATTAGTCCTGGAAATCTTTAAATCCAACAAAGATTCAAAACCAATTTCTATAACAGCTTTTTTCTGTTCAACACTAAAAGCTTCATTCAGCTCACAAAGCCTTTTACCACAACAAGTAGTTTTGAACAGGTTTACCCTCTCTCCTTCAGCATCACTGTATATTCTCCTCTTCTTTGGAGCTTGCAAGGTATCCTTCTGAGCTACACCTTTTACCCTTTTCTTGCTTTTTGTTTCTTCTTTTGTTTCAACAGGATTACCAGCATCAGTTCCTTCATTACCAGGAACTTTACCAGAATCAATTCCTTCAGTAACAGCAGGATTAGCAGCATCACTTCTTCCATCCTGCTGTTCAATAGATGGATTACTAACATCATGTCCAGCGTACTCTGCAACAAAAAACAATTGTACAAAACATACACTATATCAGTCGAAAACACACTATATAATGTCAAAACATACTATATCATGGCCAAATACACTAATACAACACTAACATAATATCATGTAAAAATACACTATATAAATGTCAAAAACACACTATATGATGTCAATATACACTATCATCAAAAACACTGTCAAAGAACTATCACAACAACACTATCATTTCAAAATACACTATATCATCACAAAATACACTATATCATATCAATATACATTATATCATCTCAAAACACACTATATGATATCAATATACACTATCCAAAACACTGCCATAGAACTACTACAACAACACTATATCATTTTAAAATACACTATATCATATCAATATACACTATATCATCTCAAAACACACTATATGATATCAATATACACTATCCAAAACACTGCCATAGAACTACTACAGCAACACTATATCATTTTAAAATACACTATATCATATCAAAACACACTATATCATTTCAATATACACTACCATTTCAAGACTAATAAAAAGTAGTATAATTACAAATACACTATATATTTACAAAATAAACTATATCATGTCAAAATATACTATATCATCACAAGAATAACACAATTACAAATTATCACAAAAAAATAAACCTAAAAAAAAAAAAATCAAAACTCCAAAAATCGCACAAAAATCAACAAAAATTTATCATGCAAACGATAAAAATCGCACAAAAATGAACGAAGAGTAATTAAAACTTAAAAAAATCGAAACTCCAAAAAATCGCACAAAAATGAACGAATAGTAATTCAAACTAAAAAAACATCAGAACTCCAAAAATCGCACAAAAATCAACATAAATTTATCATGCAAACAATAAAAAACGCACAAAAATTGAACGAGGAGTAATTCAAACTAAAAAACATCAAAACTCCAAAAATTATAAGAAATTATAGTAAAAACCAAAATCAACAACATAATTACCATCAGTATGAGCAGTTCCACTAACATCAGGAAATTCCGATTCCTCTGCACGACCACCAAGAGATGAACGCAAACCATGACGTTTTGGAAAATTCCGATTAGCGATCGTCTTCTTTCCCATTGCTAAATTCAAACGAAAAGATTACACAGAACTGAAAATGAAGAAGTTAGGGCAGAGAAGATTAAACAAAACTGAACTTGAAGAGAGAGAAAATGAAGCAGTTAGCGCAAAGAAGATGAATAGTGATTACTCAGAGACAAAATGCAGAAGTTACAAGAGAACGAAGTAGTGGGAAGAAGTTATGAGGAGAGAGAAAACCTGAGGAGAGAGAAAAACTGTAGGCGGCAAAAACTGAAAAGCGTAATCATTACTATTCCCTCAACTCACGTGATATGGATCGGGTGCACACTAATTAGTGTGCACCGGGTTCATATTAGTTTTTTTATTTAAATTAGCTAACGTTGTGGAAAAAGCTGAACATAATTAGAATATGACTGCCGACCTATGTATCTCTATTATATAAGGGAAGGGGGGAGCTATGGTGTCCCCCTTTGAAGAGACTGTTTTAGCCCCCTTCCCTTTCTAAATTACAAAACTAATTTCAACCAAATTGGGGCTTAAAAAAACTGCCGAAAATATCATTATAACAATCAATCACTCAAATGAGGAAACTTTATAAAAACTAAAAAATTCAATCACAAACTATAACCCATTAGAAATACATACTTCGTTCTCAAGAACCATCTACAATTACATACTCAGAAAAATTACCAAAACACTACAATGTCAATACAAATTACAAACTAAGAAAAACATACAATTTCAACGGGGAGATCACACATTTGTCCATTGGCGATCTGCGAACTTCTAAAAAAGGTGCATAATTCTTTTTAATCTTGCAAGTTATTTCAAATAATTAGTTGAAAATAAAACTAGCAACTTTTATATTCGAATGCATGTTCAATTGTAGTATCGATAATTACATATTTTAGAAAAAAAAAATACAACTAAAATGATACATAAATAATTTAAGTTTGTATTGTATGGTATAAATTTTGAAATAATTATTAAAAAATCACTACATGTTTGTAACAAAAAAGGCATTATAAAATATAAATCAATTTTGAATACAATAACAATGACACAAAAATCAAACTAAAAAAGAAATTACATTAATTTACCAAAACAAATAGTGAAATTGAAAACTGATGAAAATAATTGATTTTCATTTAGTAGTCCGTGGAATGAAATATAAAAATTGGATCTGGATTTTGAAAGAATAGTATTTCATAATTAAAAAGAAGTGTATAAAAATAACTTTTTGATAGTAAGTTTTCGATATATAAATGGAATCTTATAAAACATCAGTACAAAATTAACTAGAAAAGAAATTACATTAATTTGCCAAAACAAATAGTGGAATTGAAAACTGATGAAAACAATTGATTTTCATTTAGTAGTCCACGGAATGAAATATAAAAACTGGATCTGGATTTTGAAAAAAATAGTATTTCATATTTAAAAGGAAGTGTATAAAAATAACTTTTCGATATATAAATGTAATCTTATAAAACATCAGTACAAAATTGACATATCTTATGAGTAATTAAAAACCCAAAAGAAAAAGGTCTTTTATGCAATAAATTATGCTTAAATTTAATTTAATTACTTTACATACAAAATTTGCCAAAGCGAAAGAAAAAGGAAAAGTGGATGACTGAAGAACCGACTAGGATTGTAACAAGATTTTTGCAAATTCCAAATTCTGAACTTCAGCCACGAATTTTTTTGAAAAAAATATCTTCACAAATAAAAGTTCAAACATAATGTAACCAGATCTTTGAGAAATATAGTTGACAATTAAATTTTTTGGGACGAAATCAGGAACATAAAACATAAAGAATTACCTTCAAATTTGAGGCCCTCTATTTAATTCGTCAACCAAATAAACCCCAAGTTTAACCCCATCCGACGAACGTTCTTTAACATTACCACCCGGGATCGAAATGAAAACCCAAAAAGACCCACAAGAACAAAGACCAAAATTGCCCTAAAAATCAACGGACCGTTGATGGGGTTAATTTTGACACCAGGATTAGCTTATTAATGTGGTGTTTGCTGTGAAAATAACCATGAATCTGATTAAATCTCAATCTTTTTAAGTGAATATGAAAGATAGTGAGAATAACGAGATGAGCCGTTCTTATTTTTTGAGGGAAGGGGAGATGTAAGGATGTAGGTGGGAAGATTTAAATATGGAGGATTAGAAGAAAAAAACGTGAGATTCATCATATGGGTATGTGGGGTGGATAGTTATATGGGGTAGGTGGGATTGATAGTCATATGGGTAGGTGGGAAAAATCATATGGGTTAGTTACTGGCATACAAGTGGCTTTGGGCTATAATTTTTTTTACTATTAACAAACAACTAACGTTAATCAATTAATCAGTTAGTTATAAGTTAAACAACAATATTACATTTAATCGTGAAGTGTTTTTAAAATACTATTTGTAAGTATTTCAATCTTTCTTATTCACAAAATGGAGGTGGAATTAGGTACAAACTTTCGTTTTTAGTTTGTTTTACTACTGAGTAACAGTTACGCCCAAAATATCATCGCACGCATCGCGTGCATAAAAAGCTAGTTTTGAATGTTGGAAGACTCAACGACAAATTTACGACCAAAAGAAAATAGCAAATTAGCAATAGAATCCGGGTAAAATCACTTGGCCGAGGCATCGCACACTTCGACTTGCCACCACAACACACAAAACACACGGACACAGTCACTCACAGTCACAGACATAGGCACGCAAGCAACAGCTTCTTGCAAAACATCACATATTGTTTATTCGATATCACTGCGCTTAGTCGCTCTGAAGGGGAAACAAAACGATTCACGTGCACGTCTCTTCTCAATTTCAAAACTTCATCATCAATGTCGGGAAATCCAAAGTGCACTGTTTACGTAGGTCAGTATTTCTGATTTCGAACCATCTTAATTCTCTTTTCTAGATCAAATTCAATACCTGATTTCTGCTTCTGCCCCTTCATATATAAAACCCTAGTTCTTTATTCTTGTTCCGCTATTCCGTCATTGAATTTTTGGCCTAAATTCTTCAGTTTGTTTCCATTGATTTTTACATGACATGTCATTGGTAACTTACTGATAGTTTTTTTTACGACTTTTATCGATTTGTGAAATTGTAAGTTCCGATTAAACCACCGAAATTTCTGATTGTGCAATTGATGTATAGTAATAGTGCTATCATAGACATTGCAAAAACACCTTTTTGGGTGGATTTACATGATTTTGGAAAGAAAAAGATGCGAATAGTTGATAAATTTTCATACCTTTGGATGCTTAAGGTGCTCACATTTTGATGAAAAAAAATTAGGTTTCCATGTTTCTTTGGAGGTAAGGAATTTGACTTAATTAGCATTTCAGTTAGATAGAATACACCAAATTTTGTTACTCAATTGGAACCAGGTTATTCATCATTTAGAGCGCCCAACTCGTAATTGGTGAATTTATAGGTTCAATTCCTTCTGGGTGCACAACAATAAGAACCTCCGATAGGTTTATTGGAATTGGCTATGTAGTCTTGTATCATTGCTCTTTGGTATCCTTTAATTCGTACATAAGGGATTGTTGTGGTATATTAATATCATATTTTGTTTGGAAATGTTTAATGCTAAGTTTCTCAAAAAATTTGTGTGCAGGCAATTTGGATGAGAGAGTTACTGATAGGGTTCTTTACGACATCCTTATCCAAGCAGGCCGAGTAGTTGATCTATACATTCCACGTGACAGGGAAACTGAGAAGCCTAAGGGTTTTGCCTTTGCGGAGTATGAGACTGAAGAGATTGCAAATTATGCTGTTAGGCTTTTTTCTGGTTTGGTGACTTTGTACAACAGGACATTGAAATTTGCGGTCCGTCCCCTTTTTGGCTCTCTTTCTCTATCTATATATCTTATTCTCACCTACAATAATGCTATATGTAGTCTCATAGTCCTTTCCTCATGTGGTTGTGGGGTACTAGAATTTTCTTGCCTAGTGTTTTGCATGACCTGTTTTTCCTGCAATGAACTGAGCTTTTAGGGGATATGCTCAAACATAGTATGCGACAATTCATCTTTCTTGGCCCTGATGTGTTATGCACTTTAATGAGAGTGATTAGCGTCAAGAGTTGTTGATAACTATTATTTGAGTTAAGCGCATTATTTCTACCGTTAATTACCTAGTTGTTGATAACATTTTAACTTATGGACAGATCTCTGGGCAAGATAAGGCATCTGCTAACATGGCTCCTACATCGACGCTCCCGTCAAGTTCTCCCCATAGGTCCAGGTTTCGTCCTATACCTTTTAACAGCACGGAAGATCCTCATCATTCCACTAGATTATCATCATCTAGTAGATTACCAATGAACCCAGGGCATTATGAGTCAGGTACTTTATTTATCTTAAGTGTTTCTGGCTTTTCCTTCCCCTCCTTCTGCTTCTCGATGTTAATCTACTATTTTGCATTTCATGTTCCCCTTAATTTTCTTCCTCTTCTCTCAACCTATCTTTGTTTGCTTGTAACTTTTTGTGCTTAAATTCTTAATGATGATGGACTTTTTATTTTATCATCAGAGTTGCTCCCCCCTGGCGTAGAACAGGATTCTAGTGCGTTTAGATCTCGTCATGATAGCTACAATCATGATTACTCACGTAGAGTATTTGGGGCGACATTGGATGGTATGAACCGCTCTAGGACAGGGCGCTATTAAACAAGTAATACAATCTCTTACCTTCTTTATTAACTTCCCGAGCATGGTTTGGGACTTGGGTGTATCTTTGACGTATAGATTTAGATGGCTAGTCTAGCTTTCTCCTTTTAGTGCAGGATTTGTAATGCTGGCGTAAAGTCTACTTATACTCTTATAGTGATAAATGTATCAGATGCTTTCTTATGTTGCTTTATAGTTTCTACTGCTTTTCATTTTGTGATTAGATGTGCGCTGATGAGGTGACTCTAAATTGACTGTATTGCTCTCTCCTCCGCGTGCGCTCTCTCCTCCGCCGCGCGCTCTCTCTCTCTCTGATATGTACATACACACACACACACACACACACACACACACACACACACACACACACACACACAAACACACACACACACACACACACACATATATATGTACTTCCTCCATTTCTTAATAAGTGCAACATAGAGAAAGTGGGGGAATACCAAGGAATGTAGAGAGAGAAAGTTGAGACTACAATAAAGTAGAGTAATTCAAGTGATGAAACAAAAAAGTTGTGGTCCCCTCTTGCTTTTTGGTGGCATATTTGTAATAATATTAACTTTTTTTACCATTTTGAGCTTGGTTACACTTATTGTGACTATTTCAAATAAGGAAAGTGTTGCACTTATTAAGAAACGGAGGTAGTATATATTTGCTTTCTTCTAACTCTAAAGTACAAATCTCTCTCTTTTTCTCTTCCTGCGTGCACACACATACAGAAGTCACATGCTTTTTGAACCATCATCATTTCATTATCATTACAATGAAGTAAAAATTCATATAGTTTGTGTTAATGGTAGCTACTGTTGGTGATTGGTGGAAAAGGTAAATGATATGGCCAGTTCACACTTCTCGGACATGGCTATGTGGTTAGCTTGGTCTGCTCTTTATGTTTTGTTATTGAAGTGTTAAATTGCTCGAAGGGTACTTACTGGGAAAGGGTTAATTGGTGAAGAGAATATTCTTATATTTCTTTGATCTCTATCACCATACATGATATCAAGTGGACAATGCTCTTTTTAAATTTTCTATTGGCAGCAATTCAAGGATATGACAAACACCAGGCTATATGTAATAGGATGATTAGATTGGAGATGTTATTGTCATTGTACATGGGCTGAAGTCTCATGTCTCAAGTCTCATATGGTATGATCCATTAATTTATCTATGATAAGTTGCTTAATGATAGTGAAGATTAATTGCTTGTGAATAATAGACAAGCTGTTAAATACTTGTCCATGTAATATTAACTATGCAAATGTACTAAACTTACTGAAATAATTGGTTCAGTGTAATACACTGGATACATAGCAGACCATATACAGTAGACTAGTGGCAGAAAATAGAGATTATGGAAGTAGGAAAGATGATTAAGGAAGAACAAAGGATGATATGATTGAATAGATGATTGAATCACCGATTACAACCTAGCCACTTTCGAGAGGAATGGCACTCTCCCAATTGATCTAAGTGACTACTTTTACCAATTTTCAAGATAACTTCTCTCTCCCTAATCTCCTATATTTATAGAAATATTTCCTTTGTAACTCCCTAACTTATTCTTCAAGCTACTATTAAAACTAACTAATCATGCAATACCAACCGTGCCCCTCTCCCTAGGCCGATTCATTACATTCAGCAGAACACAGAGTTGGCTCGTCATTGAATTGTGTTTTCGTGTATCTGTTCCTTATAACTGCATTTAGTACATGTCTGGTCTATCTTACTTAGCTTTATCTTGGGAGATATTTGGTGTAGGATCGTTTATGCACTTTCCTTTTTGTCTCCTGGCCCATATAAAGGTAGTTATTGAGCAAGATTTTAGGGTTTTTTTTTTTAGCTCTGAAGGAATTTAATTATGTAGCTCTATGTTTCTATTCACCAGAATAATGAAGTTCACGCAAATTTAGAGGAAAGCTGGTTAAAATGAAGTAGAATAATTCTAAGGATTTTCCGGAAGCAAAGGAGAAACAGAAATGGAAGGTGGCGTTTCAAGGAGAGCACTAGGCTGCAGCATAAGAATGCTTTTCATTAGATGTATCAGATCCTTTACCCAGTGCATTTATGGCCACGTCCGGTAGACGATGATAAAGGGTGTTAGTGATGATGAATTCATAGGAAATTTGGGGAAGAAAGTCTCTTCTATATCTCCATGGTAATGCTTTCCCCTCTATAAACTGATTTATTTTATAGATTTTTATTACCATCCATTACCACTTTAGAAGTGGTATTAAGTGATAATGAGAAATTGTGAAAGAAATACATGTCCGGGAATGAACCTTCATTATCATGTGTATTAGCATGAGACTTTCACTACAAAAATACTACAAATTCATTACCATTGCCATCCTTTGTTATGGGCTACCAAACAGGTCGTCAGTTTTTTGGTGTCTCCCAATGCTTGATCACCATGCGGCATGCACTGCTTTTTTTCCCCTCTCTCTTTCTTTCTCAAAGCAACTCTAACCTTGTTGTGTGGCTGAAACCCAAAGCCTTCTATGTAAGTTTATAAGTACTGTTTTTAGACCAAAATGTTCTGGGTGTTACTCTTGTGAAATAGATGGAATTCATCATCTGTTGCTATCACGACTTTATCACTTAGCTTTTTGTTACCATTATATATGAAGAATAGCTTGAAGTCTGATGGAGATTATTTAAGAATTATCAAAGAACATGATGGTACGTTGGACGGTTGTCGGTTGGAGTGGATCTACACTTAACATACTGATTGTTTTGTGATTGTTGATGCCACTGTTACTGTTTTGTTCTTTGAGGTGGGTCCAACGCTGAAAGTCTGCTACTGTTAAACTTTTGTTATTGAGCAAGATCGAGATTAAGATTTTGAGTTGCAACTTTGCAAGATATCATAGGAGTTTGTTCTGAATGATATTAACAGCATCTTAGTCCATGACCATTTTCTCAACTTGGGGAACTATGTTAAGAAATGCAACAGATGCTGGTGTTCCAAAGAGGTAGTTTCTTGGCTTTCTTTCTTTCTCGTTGTTCTGTGATATGTGGCAGTTGGGTGTATAGAATTAAAGCTACATATGTTGATGTTATTCGTGTGACGATTGGAATGTTCTGTTTGAGCAGTTTGACAGCTCTTACAATATTGAGTTTCTGTTACCCACGAGAAAGCATATGGAGCAAACAAATAGGGACATAGTGAGTAATATTTTGGTAGTTCAACCTAGACCCTTATGAAAGGATTTATATGACCTTCTATTGTTGCCTGCAGCCTCTCCTGTACATGCTCTTCTAGTTCAATAGGTGTGCTCTACTTTTTTAGTTTCAATTTTTTTTCATAATTAAAAGTTGATTCCCAAAACAATATCACCCCCCTCACCCAAAAAAAAGTAAAGATAGAATTGAATAAATGAGAAAATAAAGAAATAGAGAAAAAGGGACTTAAAGCTGGGATCATTCGTAAAGCATATGTAATTTTGCACAAGCACAAATAATTTAAAAGGGCATATGGTTTGTGAAGAAATATGTTGATTTGCTTCTATTGTAGCCATCTCACCAAAATTTCACTATGAAATTCAGAGGAAATAAAGACAATTAAAAAGAAAAAAAGAAAAGAAAAAGAAAACAGTGCTCAACATTCTGCACATTTTATTGGCAGAGTATCTACATTAAGAGCATGTTTTTGTATTGCGTCAACTGAAGAAGTGGAGCTGGAATTTTTGGGGTTAGTTCCTAAGCAAAGGAAGCAAGAGTTCCAACCATAGCTGCATTTGTATATGTTGCTGGCTCGGAATGACTATAGTCTGTGCGGTCATCGTTGTAGGCATCGTTCTGGTTCGGACCTCCAACAACAGCCCCAATCAGAAGGTTGGGATTAGGATTTGAGGTGTAATAGTAAGATTGGAAGCCGTTGCTGCAACCAATAGCTTGTCGCTGTTGGGCCAAGGAAGGCAAGGAGGACGCTCTGTGATGAACTCTCTTGGGATAATTTGCGCCATATCCTACCATGTATGACATCTTTATTGGGTTGTCTCCAAGTATGTAATTTATCTGCAAGTAATTCATATGGATTTACTCCTTTGAATGATGGCAACTTAGAAAAGAGAAAGCACAAAAGTGATGTCAGATGAAAACCTGTCTTCTAGAGAGACGTCTTAAAGTTAATGGGGTGACCACGACAGAGCCGCAGTTGAACGTATGCCTGGAAGCTGCCATAAACTTGGCATAAGTTGTAAGTAGAAAGCTGATGGATGTCACATATTGGAGGTTACTGCCGCTGAGCTTATACATCAGACCTCCTGACATGTAGTAATACATGTTCATCAGTTACCATAAAAACATGGGGTAGATGATAGTTCAATAGAATTGGAAAATAATGCACCTGGCGTGTATTGGGTGGAAGTAGAAGGGCTGTTGGGCAATATGCGGCATATGAAATCTTCTGCTCCTTGCTTGAAAGACACGAAATTTTTATCCTTGTTCAGCAAGGCATTCTAAATAGGGAGGAACATTTTTGTTCAGGAATTGAGATAGATTATAGGAGTGTGTTCTCATTACCTGAATTTGTCTAAACTGAAGTCATTAGAATTGATTGGACCTGACTAGCCATGATTTCACCTTAGTTTAATCTTTATCATCCCATAAACTTTTACTTAAGGTGAAGAGAACACACTTAAATGGCCATTATTAAAGTGAAAACAAAGCAACTCTTTTTACCCTGGAGAGGAGGACTCGGGCACCAGCAAACTTGTTGTCCCAGCTAAAGATATCAGTGGCATCATTCGCTCCGAGTGAATTGATGAAATTTAAGTAATAGTTCTGTTTTGTTGCTCTGAATAACCAGGCTGCTCCCCATAGGAGCTCATCCTTGTACCCTGAATATGAACAATAGAAGGGGCAGACAGCTGATCCAAGAGAATCACTGTAAGCTCCCCTATACTGTATAGCAAATTGCATCACTTTCTTTGCCGTCATCAAAAGCATAGCTGCGTACTTCCGTTCAGTGCTACGAAGAACTATAGAAGCTGCAGCTAGTGCAGCTGCAGTTTCACCAGCAACATCAGAACCTGGGTTGCTGGGAGAAACAGAGTAGACATTTCTAGGAGTGTCCATGTCTTCTGGTCTCTCCCAGCACCGGTGATCTGCAACGGGGTCGCCCACCCCAACATATAGCTTCCCGGGGGGTGGCGGTTGCGCATTTGTAGAGGTAGTTTGTTGCCCAATGAATGGCGACCCTTGTGCTATTCAGCTCAGGACCCATTTTGCCCCCAAACTCTAGCACCCCCCATGATAACATGGTTGTTGTGTAGGCCATGGGAAAGTTGAATTTCACATTGTCTCCTGCGTCGTAGTACCCTCCCATTAAGTTCACCTGCCACATTTCAGGGAAATGTTTTAGGTTTCAATCTTTAGATTTCTTTTTTTACTGGATAGTTTTCAATTTTATGTTGTCACTGTTAATCTGAATGTCCAGTAAAGTTAGGGGGGAATAGAAAACATAAACCCAAGTGAAGTATGGGGGGAAAATGGCAATGCTATGTTTATGAAGTACTCAACAGTCATGCAAAGACTGCTGTCGTTCATCCTGAATGTTATGTAGCCACCACTTTTTTATATTCCAATTATGCAGTCTCCTACTATTATGGTAAGATATGAGAAGGTGGTTACAAAACCAAAATCCAAATCAAACATACATGTTGGTATAAGAACAGTCTTTCCAATTATTGGATTGATAAGAATTAGAAATAGAACATATCAATATTTGTAACTGAAAAACTCCCCCTCTTATTTCCTAGACAATCTAGTTACTGGAAAGAATTTAGATTCCTTATTAATGAGAGAAAGAAAAGAAAAGTAACATACACCAGCGAGAGAACCGTCATGAAGGCCCGAATGAGATCGCCAGGTGACGCGTTGATCTTTAGGGAGTCTCCCTGATCTTTGGCCTTGGAAGAACAAGATGGACTTGGCCAATGCGTCTTTGTAGTCATGCTTACTGTCGACTGGCATACTGCCCGAGCACAAGCAGTACAATAACAATGGCAACGAGAACAGTCGTAAGTAGTTATATGAACCCATTCTCGCTGCCATCTTAGTCCTATATTGTATACTAACTAATCTTAACTGTTATAATTAGAAGTACTGTAATCTAGTACTATATAGATGATTAAAGCTTGCCTTTCTAAACCTTATGCTCTTTAAGTATATATATGACTTAATATTTGACTGAAGAATTCAATCGAGGGACTGCAAGAAAAGGTGAGACTTCGGTTAATGGGATGCTTAATCCTTAAATTATGCCTTTTTTAATGAGCAAGATTCGTTATTAGTTAGTTATATCTATCCATATCTACCCAAATTCAACTGCAAGTTACCTGTATTCACCCACGTCCGTTTTTCGCTGAATTGTGCTTTGTTGATTGGTGCTTACATATTTTACTTGTTCAAATTTACGGTTACATCTTACATGCTACGTTTTTCCTGTTATTGTAACATAGCTGATGCATTGTTACCTTGATATTTTTTTCCATTCCTGGTAAGATCAGATTTATGGATTATAAATTCAGAAAAATTTGTCATAAACCATATTTTATAAAAGGACCAACATTGGTGCTCTTCAAGTTGCTCTCCAAGGAGCTCTCCAAGGAGAGAGAAATTGAGAGCCAACTCTACTCCATTGGTGCTCTCCATTCGCTCTCCATGGAGAGAACTTGGAGAAATGTTGTCCCCCAAGAGCATTGAGAGAGCATGCTCTTGGCACATTAATATGACACATGTCATTGATAATCATGTATTTTCCTTGTTTTTTTGCTTTTTGATTTTTCGAGAGCTCATTGGAGAGTAATACCAATGTTAGCAATTTTTGAAGGGGTGATCTTGGGAGTATCTTGAGGAGAGAGAAAGTAAAAAATGAGTTTGAGAGTAATCTTGGAGAGTAATACCAATGTTGGTGCTCTAACCACTTTTTTGTGAGAAATCACCCTTTATAAATTTTTGGCACGAAACCACCTTTTTTTTAAAATTTTGTTAATGAGAAATCAGTGTTTGCTGGATTCCAGACGTTGACTTAAATTTTTCGACGTTGACCATCACGTGCAATGCATGCGAGGTTTTTAACCCCTTTTCTTCCCATCTTTCCCTCACTTCTTCCTCCATTAATTCCGGCCACTCAACACTAGAGGTGATAAATGGGTCGTGTCATGTCAAATTTGTGTTGGGTTGAAAACGGATTGAAACCCCTCAACCCTAACCCAACCCGTTTATTAAATGGGTCAACAAACCTTAACCATAACCAGACCCGTTTATTAACCCGTTTTATCATGCGTGAATATATGGATAAACCAATCAAACCAACCTTATGTATCTTTTTAACCCGCTTCTTATTTACTAATATTTTATCGAAATAAACTAAATCAAACAACCAAAGACTAAATATTATATAGTTAAGAAAGATATTCAAACAATTTGAACCCAAAATGATAATATTAAAAGTAGCATAGTACTTGAATGGGTTATCGTGCCGGGTTCGGGGTTAGAAAGTTCAACCCTAACCCAACCCGTATAATAAACCGGTCATGTCGGGTCAACCAGCTTACTTAAACGGGTTGTAAATCTTGACCCAAACCCGTTAATTTCGTGTCGGATTCAGGTCGAGTTAGCGGGTCGTGCCACTTTTTGCCACCACCACCGTCGACCACCACTACCACCACCATCGACCACCACACGCACAACCCCCTCCCCTTCATGCACGAGCGGCCCCCTCCTCCTCCCTACTCTCTCTTTCTTGCAGCTCTCTCCTCTTTCTCTGTTGTGTTGGTACTGCTATCCCCATACCTTCACCTGCCGAATCGTCGAGATGACGCCAGTATGTTGCCGGTTGACCACCTCCTTGGTGCCCCATGCCTTCGCTGCTTTGGAGCAAATTCAAGATCCTCCTTTCATAGGGATTAAACGAAGCAACCATTTGAAAAATTGATTGAAGGGGATGAGTTGGGGAATTAATTTCGAATGAACAATGGAGCATCAACGGAGAATTGATCAAGGAGTGATGAAGAAATGAGGAAGAGATGGGAAGATAAGGGGTTTATTGATGGTCAACGCCGGAAAATTTAAGTCAATGTCTGGAATACGACAATCGGTGGTTTCTGAAAAAGTAATCAAAAAGGTGGTTTCGTGCCCAAAAATTTATAAAATGTGGGTTCTCACAAAAAAATGGTTATAAATGGTGTGGTGTCTAACAAGTTTTCCTAAATTTAAATTACTATGTGTTTTCTTTTCATAAGTTTTCATTACCACTTTCAAAGTGGTAGTTGAAATCATTAAAGAAAAGAATTAAAACATTATCTTTAGAAATGGATAAGAAATACCATGAAAATTGATACATTTTAATTTATTACTATTACCACAATTCAAAACTAGATACTAAATAGACAGTAGAAGACTTAGCCAATCAAATACTTTTCTCCCCCCCCCCCAACTTTTTTTATGGTTAATAAGCAAGAGTCATTATTTCATAGTAAGTCAAATGACACTTACAAAAACAAGATATCGCTTCTAAAGAAAAAACAATGAAAATTGTTCAATGTCCATGCATTTTTACCAACTGCAACCATCTTCTCTGTAGCATCAAGAAAAAAATAGTTTCGAAACTCCATATGTTCAATCCTACCAACCATTTAAACTCGCCATTGGAATGAGAGAAGAAAATTCAACAACATTTGGGAGAAAATAACCTACAATCAATAAAAGATGGGAAAATATAACTAACGAAGTATGAGGTAAGAGAGCTATCAAACTCGAAGGGGGATTATTAGAAAAAACTAATAAAAGGCAAGAAAAAAACCAACGAACAACAAAGAAACAGCTCATAAATTTATCGACGACTCTTGGAGACGTCGGAGGAAGTTAAATGGTCTCTCCCCCTATTTCTTTTCAAAACCTCCTTTTTTTAAGAGAAATGTGAGACGGCAATACAATTAGGTAGAAGAGCTAGTGCATATATATAGGGGTGGGATCCGCTGAAAACAACTCTTAATCTGAAAACTGAAAACAGGGTAACTTTTAGCAATTTTTGGGTAACTTTTAGCAATTTTAAGGTAACTTTATATATATTTCAAGGGTAACTTTTAGCAATTTTAGGGTAACTCAATATATATTTCAAGGGTAACTTTTAGCACTTTTAGGGTAACTTTATATGCTATAAGAGTAACTTCTTCCACATCAAAGGTAACTTTATATATTTCAAGGGTTAAACTTATATGTTAACTTTTGTTTCTGGGCATGTTTAATTTTGTTTTGTTGAGCTCATTTCTACTGTTGAATTGTTCATTTATCAGCTCTAAAATCATCAAAAAATTAACAATTATCCATCGAACCAAATAACTCTCAAACCAAAATACACAAAAATTTAAAATTATTCAACCTCAATCAATAATCAAAACAGAGATAATTCGAAGAAATGAAATATGAAAAGTCAAAAAAGAAAAATCGAGAAAGAACACTCAAAATATAGGAAAAGATCAAGAAGAAGAACCCTAAAATTAGTTGGAAATGATGAATTTGATGATGAATTGATGACAAAGCTCCGAAAAAGGTCCACAAAACAGAGTGAAGATGATGAAGATTCGAACGAGATATCACCAATTTCACCTACTATTTTCGCCATTTTAGGAATTGATTTAAGCTCGTGTCTCTCTCTCCTCTCGATCCACCTATTGTCGTTGAAGTGTTCGTGGTGCACCTACTGCTCCGATCCCCGCGTGTTGGCGTTGTTGATGCCGCCTTGTGGTGGTCCGGCAAAGTACTAAAGGGAATTTCCCTTCCCTGTGTTGTGTGTGTTGCGTTGTTGTTGTTGGTGGTTGTGGTGGTGGTGGAGTTGTTGTTTTGGGATGTATCAGTAGAATAGCAGAGGAGTAAAGAGAGTAGAGAAGCAAAGGTTACTTAATTAGGTGAGAGAAAGAGTACACAGAGAGTGTAGTAGATCGAGATGCGTGAACCATTCGATTAGAAATCAACGCTCCAGATCTTCTGTTTTCAGTTTTCAGATTAAGAGGTGTTTTCACAAGATCCTATTCCTATATATATATATATATATATTCCTATGGTTAATTATAAGAATTAGGATATAGATCAATGGCTAACGCGATCAATGGTTAATTATATAAGTGATAGGAGTTTGATTCTTTTATTGGAAGCTGTAGTAGCATGGGGTAGAATGTATCAATGGACAGAATGTATCTAGAATCCTGGCACTAGACTATTTGAGTAATTTACATTACCCAAATTTAAATATATTCTTATGCAGTATGCTTATAGGTATTTGGATAAGTTTTGGCCACAAAATAATGTAGGGATGTTGTATTGTTTATGGGGGAAGGTGTATAAATTTAAGGAGAAGCGAGAGTGGGTAATCTTCCGTCTCAATTTGATACATAATATTTAATATAATAACAATTGTCTTAGTTACTTTTAGATTTCTATGCATTCACGATTTACTAATTGCTTTCAGTTTTCCTTCATAATTCATGTGTGAGGGAGTATTTTGATAAATAGTTTGACAACTTGGGCACTTGGCATAAATGCATGTAGTCAGTGTTTCTGGAGTCATACTAAACTACGTCGTTGGTTTCTCCTTCATCTATTCCACATGCATGGAAGATCTTTATTGGAATCAGGTGCACTTGAACTTAAGTATGTGCGTCAAAAAAAGTACCAAAAATCTAAATAAAATCCATCAGGGTTTTATTTTCCTTTGGGGTATTTTCACTTCACCTAGGACTTAGGAGTGTATACTTAATTCACCTGATAAATTTCAATTCTTATATGTTGCACTTGGGACTTGGGTGCATGCAGTTGTGTGCACCAATAGCTCTTATGATGCATATAACAGCCATATATACCTCACCCATGTCACTCACACTTGGTTGGTTCGCTTTGGCACGCGGCGCAAGCCACTCGGCACTCGCCGTCGGTGTCTTCATATCGGCCAGGTCAATCAACATGGCCCATTGGCCTCATGTCGCCAAGTCTACGAAGCCAATTGGGGCACGACATGACACATGCGTCTTATCATGTCGAGCCATGGGCTAAGACAAGGAAAGAGTGAAACTATTATAAAATCTAGAACAAAGTGATATAGGGAAGAACCTTATAGAACATATTAATATGGAAAAAGGGAAACTCCTTAAGGAATTAAGGAAATAGGTTTTAATCGTGTTGCTAATTCTTTTTGCTTTTATTTAGCATTTTGATGATTTTTTATTGTAATCGTGTACAGTCAAGGTAAAAAAAACTAGTACTCCTTATGTTAAATGCAAAATTACCATCTAGATTGACTGTATTTTGTGGTTAGTTTTGTAGGAACAAAAACTGGTAACAAAATTGACACACTTAACTGACCACCGTGGCGTGAGAAGATCACTGCCCTAAAGTTGAATTTATAGAGCCAAGAAACCCAGACGAAATCAGAACGTGGCTGAAATCGTGGGAAAAACGGTCACATCATGGGAAGAGTCATGGCCGAAAATCAGGAGAGTGATTAAGGGAGAAAACGGCATTAAAAGAGAGATTAAGGGAAAAAACGGTAACTTAAGATTGATTAAAAACGGTCAAAAAATGCCAACATAATTCTGACCCAAAACTATAGTTAAGTTTATTCCCCAAGGCCCAAGGCCCAAGGTCCGGTCCGGGCGGGCGGCGGCGGCGCGCGTGTGGCAACCACACATCACCACATACCCACTAAAAGCCTCATTGCTACTCAACTCAAAGGGTAGAGGAAGAGTAATGGTTATAAACCTTACTCTTCCCTCATATTCTTTCAATGTGGGACAATAGGAAAAAATGACTCTTCATATTCTTTTGAAGCAAACTTAAAGTTTCTATTAAAAACTCCAACAATCCCCCACATGATTCAAAAGAAGAAAACGAAAGAAACGAGTCGAAAAAGATGATCTGGGCAATAGATACTAGGTTTTGAAGTATCAATGTCTTATGGACTTGAATTGACACTTAGTGCATACAAATATGTCTTACTGTCATAAAAGGTAGATTTCTCTTGGAACCTATCATGAGGTTAGCAAACCATAGATGCGCACTCAACCTTTTTCAAAACAAGAAACGTTCTCGCAATTGTAATATCAGTGCCCCACAATTAACCTGGATTCTCATGAATGCTCTAGAGAGTCTAAGCCTTTTGACTCTCATAGGGGATTGGGCGTAACCCCCACATTCACATAGGTAAGTTCATCAAGTTTGTACTGTCACAAACCACCTTAAGTAAGGCTATGAACTTATTAAGAGCTATAAGCTCAACCTCACACATATAACAGTATAATGAAATAAAATACTACATCACTTTTATTACTAGGAATGGTAGTAGTATCAACAACTTGAGTTCTTTTGTGATTTCGTTTGACCCTTTGAACTTAGAAATTCCTAAGAAGGGTATCCACCACAATTCACTCCACAATAGGCTTTAAACCCATTCCTTGTGCCGACTCCAAGACCATTTTTTCTACAAAGGCCTTTGGTAAGAGGATCGAGAATATTCCTCTCTGACTTTACATACTCGAGTGACAACACATTACTTTTAACTAAATTTCTAACTAGAATATGCCTTCTCTTGCCATTATAGGCTTGATTATTCGCTACCCCAATTGCTGCTTGCGAGTCACACCGCATAGAAACTGATGGAGCTGGCTTCCCCCACAATGGAATATCAGCAAGTAAACTCCTTATCCATTCAGCTTCTTGACCTGCCAATTCTAAAGCAATAAATTCAGATTCCATGGTAGATTTGGCAATACATGTTTGCTTTGATGATTTCCATGATATAGCTCCACCAGCAAGAGTAAAAACATAACCGCTAGTAGATTGAATTTCATCATTATCTGACACCCAATTGGCATCACAAAATCCTTCAAGGACACAAGGTGTCCTTTGATAATGTAGACCCCAATTGATAGTGCCTTTTAGATACTTCAACAATCTAATCAAGGCAACCCAATGCTCTCGATTAGGACTATGAGTATACCTGCTCAATCTACTAACAGCATAAGCTATATCAGGTCTAGTATAATTCATCAAGAACATTACACTACCAATTATTTTTGCATATTATTCTTGGGATATACAATCACCCTTATTCTTTTTCAAATGAATACTAGAATCATATGGGGTTTTCACGGGAATGCAATCAAATTGATCAAACTTCTTTAATATTTTCTCAACATAATGAGATTGATTTAAAGATATCCCATATGACGTTCTAGTAATCTTTATTCCAAGAATAACATCAGCCTCTCCTAAATCCTTCATCTCAAAACAAGAATTTAGGAAACTCTTAGTTGCATTTACTACGTCTATATTGGTCCCAAAGATTAACATATCATCCACATATAGACATATGAAAACACAACCAAGCTCATCAACTTTGGAATAAACACAAGCATCAGAATCATTTACCAAAAAATCATTTGAAGTAATAGTTTGATGAAATTTATCATACCATTGTTTTGGTGCTTGTTTTAAACCATACAAAGATCTAATAAGCTTGCATACCTTGTCCTCTTGACCAGGAACCTCACATCCTTCAGGTTGCTTCATATAGATCTCCTCATTTAACTCACCATTCAAAAATGCAGTTTTCACATCCATTTGATGCACAATCAAATCATGAATAGATGCAAGTGCAATTAACGCTCTAATGGTGGCTACCTTAGTCACAGGAGAATAAGTATCAAAGAAGTCTAAATCGTGTTTTTGGCGATGCCCTCCAACAACAAGTCTAGCCTTATATTTGTCTAAAGACCCATCAGGCTTACATTTCTTTGTAAAGATCCATCTACTACTTAGGGCCTTACAACCTCTAGGAAGGTCTGACAAAATCCAAGTATTATTACTCATAATAGACTCGATTTCACTGTTAATAGCCTCTAACCAAAAACTTGAGTCTACAGATCTCATGGCCTCAGCATAGGTTCTGGGGTTCTCTTCCAATACAAGCACATTGACATCTTGCTCATCTAAACACTCTTTTTCAGCTAGAAAGGTAGTAATAAAATCAGGTCCGAAACTAGACTCAATTCTAGCTCTCTTACTCCTTCTAGGTTCTAAAGTATCACTAGATGATGCAATGTCATGATGCAAAGTAGAAGAAGATGCAGCAGGCAAGTATGATGATATACTAACTTTCATAGGAAAAACATGCTCAAAGAATTCAACATCCCTTGATTCTCTAATAGGACCAAAACCAAGCATCCTTAAGAATGAGTCTATATGCAAAGACCTTGTTAGAAGCATAACCAATAAAGATACCATCTATAGTCTTAGGTCCAATCTTACTCCTTTGAAAGTCAGGAAGTCCAATCTTACCCAAACACCCCCACACTTTGAGGTAACCCAAATTAGGCTTGAAGCCTTTCCACAATTCATAGGGAGTCTTATCTAACTTCTTATGGGGAACTCGATTAAGAACATAGCAAGCAGATAAAATAGCCTCACCCCACATGTTAGTAGGCATACCTGAACTAATAAGCATTGCATTCATCATATCCTTAAGAGTCCTATTTTTCCGCTCAGCTATTCCATTTTGCTCAGGTGTATAGGGAGCTGTAACCTCATGAATAATCCCATTAGACTCACAAAATTTCTTAAGGGAAACTCCATCATATTCCCCACCCCTATCTGATCTCACCCTCTTAATCTTAAGGTCCAATTGGTTCTCAACTTCGGCTTTATAAATTAGAAATTTCTCTTCAGCCTCATCCTTAGAACTCAATAAATAAACCTTAGTATAACGAGAAAAGTCATCAACAAATGTAATATAATATTTTTTTTCCTCCCCTACTCATGGAATTCTTAAAGTCACCTAAGTCACTATGGACTAACTCTAATAAAGTAGAGGAACGAGATACATTTTTATTGAATGCTTTCTTAGGGTGCTTAGCTTCTACACATACTTCACATTTCTCAAAAGATGTATTGCTAAAGTCAGGAATAAGACTAAGTTGTTTAAGTCTTTTAACAGATGCAACATTCACATGACCTAGTCTAGAATGCCATAAAGAAACAGACTCAGCAATATAAACGGAAGCATGAGAGTTCTTATTATCAATTACAACATCCAAAACAAAAAGTCCAGCATTACAAAAGCCTTTACCCACAAAAACACCATTTCTGGTTAATACAAGTTTATCAGATTCAAAAGCTAACTTAATTCCAGCTTTGTTTAAAAGGGAACCAGAAATGAGGTTTCTGCGGATGTCGGGAACATGCAAAACATTCTGCAAAGCAATGGTTTTCCCGGAAGTTAATTTCAGGAAAACCTTTCCTTTGCCTAGAACACTCACAGTGCTTGAATTGCCCATGAAGACGCATTCTCCTTCTGAAACATTGATGTAGTCCTGGAACATTTCCTTATTGGCGCAGATGTGACGGGTTGCACCAGTATCAACGATCCATTCAAAGAACATTGCTTACAGATTGACCTCGGACACCACAAAGCAACAATAATGTCGTCTTGAAGAAGGTTGACTTGAGCTTTGTTGTCTTTTGCTTTGTTTGGAGCTTCCTTTCTTAGACGGCAATCCTTGGCAGCATGCCCATACTTACCACACACGAAGCAATTTCCCTTAAACTGACCTTTTCCCTTGAAGTTGTTATAATTCTGCCTTGTACCATGAAACTGATTAGGACCCTTACCTTTTGGTCCTTTACCTGCAGCAGCTTTGTTTTCCACAAGATTAGCAGAAGAGGAAGAATGATCAACAGATTTCCCTTTGATTTGGATACGGTTCTGCTCCTCAATCTTAATGCGGGAAACTAATTCCTGAAGGGTAAAGTCTTTCTGCCTATGTTTTAAGGAATGCACAAAATTTTCCCAAGACGGAGGTAATTTCTCAAGTAAACAATTGGCTTGGAACATATCAGGAATAGCCATACCCTCAGCCACAATATCAGCACACAAATGTTCATACTCATGAACTTGATCTAATACAGGTTTATCATCAGACATAGAAAACTTCAACCAACGACTACAAGCATATTTTTTAGTCCCAAAATCATCAGTACCATACTTAGTATTCAAAGCATCCCAAATATCCTTAGCATTTTTAGACTTACTATAAATCATGTATAGGGCAGAAGTCATATAATGTAGTAACATCCCACGACAAGTCTTATTATCTTTAACAAAATCCCTACTTGAATTCTCAGGAGCAGTATCAGCAGACAAACAATAATCTACCCCAATTTGACCAAAAAAGAATTCCATCTTATCAGACCACATTTTATAATTTTTTCCATCAAACGGATCTAACTTAGACATGTCAGGAATAAACGGATTGGTAATAGGCACAGCATTAACACGCATAGGTTCATCAGATTTTTCACCAGCCATAGTTCCGTAAAACAGATAAAAACTATCTAATTCAACTTTAGAATGTAGGAACAAAAACTGGTAACAAAATTGACACACTTAACTGACCACCGTGGCGTGATAAGATCACTGCCCTAAAGTTGAATTTGCCCCGCAACAACACACGGACTCACAACAATCAACCTCCAGGGATACACGGTTTCTGCCTTTCCGGTGTTGACAGAAAAACAGATTAAAACGGTAACTTAAGACTGATTAAAAACGGTCAAAAAATGCCAACATAATTCTGACCCAAAACTATAGTTAAGTTAAGCCCAAAGCCCTGGCCCGGTCCGGGCGGGCAGCGGCGCGCGTGTGGCAACCACACATCACCACATACCCACTAAAAGCCTCATTGCTACTCAACTCAAAGGGTAGAGGAAGAGTAATGGTTATAAACCTTACTCTTCCCTCATATTCTTTCAATGTGGGACAATAGGAAAAAATGACTCTTCATATTCTTTTGAAGCAAACTTAAAGTTTCTATTAAAAACTCCAACAAGTTTTTCTTTTGTTTTAGGAACTCTTTTTGTTGATGATATTGGAAGAGAAGTAAAGTAGCTCCAAAATTAACTTTAACTTGAACAAGCTAAATGTATGGGATATGATATCCCTAATCCAGTGTAATTTGGAAATTAGGAGTATGTGATAGGTTAGGAGATAGAAATGATGGAGAGGTTTCCGAATAAATATTTTTTTAGCATTAAAATATGTGCTTATTTTTTAAGTATAAATAAACAATAGAGTTGATGAAATGGTGAATAGATAATGGGAAAAAAAACAGGTAAAAAATATCTACATTTTTGTTCATCCCCTGGACAAACTTTGTACTCCTCCCTGAATATTAATAATTAGGATGCTAGAATAATTAGTGTCTAGGTGACCTAAATTATAAATTGCAACCTTCTTTGTTAAGTGACTTCTGATTGTTACATGTATATATAGTATAGCGAATTCTTATGACGTAGAACAGTTTATAGTGAATATGCAATGCATTTCAACGCAGACAATTTATTTTCTACGTTTCAATTATAACACAATCCGTAAAGGATAACAGAAACAAAAATTATAAAATAGAAAAGCATTGGAATTTTAAAAATCCTGAGAAAGTATTTTATGCCTTTATTGGGTTACACTTTTGCCTTTCTTGGTCAAAACAGAAAATTTTGAATATAAATTTTCATTAATATTACAAATCAATGTCAAATCATGATCATGTACGATCTTGTTAGATTTATTCCAATAGTATTTTGAAATTATCTACTTTCACAATTTTTACTACTTCCTTTGTTTCTAGATACTTTCTCCATTTTTTTATTTGCATCATATAGTATGTGTACAATTATTTAGGAGAAGAGAGAGATAAAAAGGGGACCACATGTGCTAAGATAGATATAAAAGAACATATTGTCAATTTAGGAAATGACGCAAGTTATATGTAATTTTCATTTCAGGGATATGATGTAAGTATTGAAAAACAATGAAGTGTAATTCTAACTAGTATTATTATGCATATTAACAAAATTCTATGTAGTGACATCAGATATTGTGCTGATATATGATAATATTAAATATCGTGAAAAGTGGTGAATTGTCCTCTTAACTCTGCTTGATTGTGAAATAAACCCCCATAAGTTTTCAATATAGCAATTTCACTCATTTTTGCCTCAATTGCGAGCTTCAACTTTTAAGGAATTTTGGTTAATTTTAAAATTAACCAAAATTCCTTAAAAGTTGAACATCTACGTAAATAATCCTTGCAATGGATAAAAAAATGGGTCTTATAAGATTGTCTTAATAGAGTCAATGCAAAGTTTTTAATTCTGAACAATTTGGGAAGATGGAATCAGATTACCTACCAAGCTACCCAAGATATCCTGCCCATTTAGAGTAATTGAATATATTGTCTATGGGATCATGTAGTGCAACCTTAAAAGTTTAGTAAATAATAGAAGTAGCAACAGCAAGTCAGGCTTTATGCACAATAGTAGAGTAGTCATTATTTCCTGCTAGCAATTGAGCTTGCTTTATGCACAAGAATCTTCGTCTTAAAAAGGCTAACTTGGCGATCGAGCTTTACTAATTTTGGTCTTAAGAATCAATAATTTACCGACTCATGTAATGAGAAATGATAAATCACTAATGAATAATAATGGACAAACAATTAGCAATCCACTATTAAGGGCTTACATGCAAATCAGAGGCGGATCCCTGAGGGTCTTTGGTGGCACAGACCCCTCCAAAAACAAAATATTTTTTTGTTCATTTCATTTTCTCTTTTTTTCCCTAAATTTTTCCTTCCTCTATTTCTAGTTCATTTCTTCTTTAAACATTTTTGTTCTTCAATTTTTCTATTTTCTTGCTTTCATCCTTGTGTTTATTTTATAATTTTCTTTTTAAATTATTGTCACTACTCACTACTTATCTTTAAAGCACAACCACTTATATTTTACTTTTTTTTTAAAATATCTAACTATAATCATTATTCAGTTCCCAAATTCATTCCTAACAATTACTAAATACAACATTTTTAAAATATAGTGTACCACTATTAATGTTAGATTTGTTGATATCAAATCTAAATTTCTTATTGTCCATTTTTGCAATAAAATGATTTGAGGTGTACGAGTATTAGGCATATTGCATACGCCTGATTAGTGGGAGTAATTGATTACTATATTGGTGAGTGCCCCCTCAAATCTAAAATCTTGGACCCGCCTCTAATGCAAACAATAGAAATTGGAGGTTTTAGGAGAAATTGAAAAGGCAATTGTGTCTTTGTGAATATAAGTGGACCCCAACCAACGCGTAACATGTGTATCTTGTGAGGATAATTATCGAAATAATTTCTCAAGCGTACATGTTCTTTAGATGCATTGCTAGTCACGGATATTACACATCTATATATTTCTATTCCTTTCTTTTGGGGTTAGTGGTTTACTATCTGCTGGGAAGTAGCTAACCTAACTTCATATGGATTAGTAAGCATTAACTGTGAATAAAACTCAATGTTGCGAGCTCCAAAAGTGATACTGGAAGGCCCACGGGTAAGCAAAGATTGGCGGAGAAAGGGCCCGAACCAAAGGAAGATGCCAAGCCGAAGTGTGCAAATCTCATAGGTCAATATATCTAATCAGTATCTGTTAACAACTTCTATATAATTCTTTTGGATCCTCTCACATGTTCAATCTTTTTTTAGTGGTTTCCCCAGAGATCTTTCTCATTAATGCAACCTTCATTTTGCTCATTCATGGAGTTGTTTTTATTACCTCTAAGAAATATGATTATCCACCATTAGCCAGTAATGTGGATCCTTTTGGACTGAACTGAATTTGTCTGAACTGAACTGAAGTGAAGTGAATGAAAACTGTGAGAGGACACTAACTGAACTGAACTGAATTTGTCTGAACTGAACTGAATTTTCATTAGTTCAGTCCAAAAGAATAGAGCCTTAGTGTTGCACGCCTAGGAGGCAACGCGCTTTGGGATGTGGAGGAGCTATTATTGCCCAGCTCCCTTATAAAGTGGCAATCAAGATCAACATGCTTAGTTCTTTCATGTAGGACTGGGTTTGCAGCAATGGAGAGGGCAGCTTGATTATCACAATTCACTGAACCTAGATTTTTCAATCCTAGGTCTTTAAGCAAGTTATTTAACCACATAACTTCACAAATGGTTTATGCCATAGCCCTGTACTCTACTTCTGTTGTGCTTCTCGCTACCACACTTTGCCATTTTTATTTCCATGAAAGAGGAGATTGTCCAAGCATATGATACAAGAACCAAATGTAGACCTTCCCATGTTCTTACAACCAGCCCAATCACTGTCATTATGAGTTTAGCACCTAATTTACTTGCCAGATTAATCCCTTGATTAGGCGAATTACCAAAATAATTACTCAAGCGTACATATTCTGTTCCTACTATTGCACATTTATATTTCTGTTCCTTCTTTTGGGGTTAGTCAAGTCTAGGTTTACTATCTGCTTAGATCATATACAAACTATTCAATACAATACTCTTTGTTGTTAATTCTTTCTGAAAAAGAAAAATACACAATACTCCTTGTTATAAATTCTTTTCTTAAAAAAAACACATGTCCGCGCTCTTCTTATCTTGTCTTAATTGCTTTCTCTAAGCGAATCAGAACTTACAGTTTGAAGGATCAGTCTTACACAATTTTCACACATTCACCTGACAAAGGAGAAAGGTCAGCAGTTAACTAAACGCCCAAACTTGCAATCCATTAAACCACATCGTCATTTAAGCGAAGTGTTACAATTAACAATCTTGATTGTTTATTACAAAAATATTTAATCATTCCCTCTCGATCTCTCTTCTCTCCAATTCTCTCATTTCAGGATGCTGCTCAACATCCATATGTTACAACTTACAAGGCTGACGATCCAAAAATAATATTCTAATTCTTATAAAAAATTGAACCAAATGGCACAAAATAATACTATATTTTTTGATACAAAATTCTACAAGTGATACAACAGAAGCAACAAACCTATAACATCTCGTGGCTGGCACATTTTGCTCAGCTGTATATGATTTTGAAACAAAATTCACATCATTGAAGGAGCGTCAACTTGATCTCCAGGTATGTACCCATCGACACTGGTCCTCTAACTTGTTAACTTGACAATAATTACCCAGTTCATTACATATGCACCAAGGATACATCTTTTAAAGCAAATCCAAAAGTGGTGGCTGCTCAGATGCTGCCTTACGTGCACCTGAACCCGCACTAGAATGACCTTGAGCTCCTCTGCCTCTTCCCCTACCTCTACCGACAGCATTGGAGGGTGGGGGAGCCAGCCTAAGGGCGGTATGATCAGTTTTGCTAGATGTGAAAATGGAACCAAGATCTTTCGAATTCCCTGAACTAAAACTGCCTTGATTCTGATTCACAACACCCAAAGGCTGCCCAGATCCTAGCCCACTATCAAAAGCCCAGCTGTTCATTCCTGAACCTCCCTGAAACTGTTTAGATGGCTCAGTAGAACTTGGAGTACCAACAGCCCAGCTAGAGACATTGTTCGCAAAAGCTGTATTGTTTGAGGAACCCATGCTAGAACCTGACCCATACTTGTTAGTGGATAGTCCTGAAATTCCGTTGTTTGAAGTTCCAGAAACACTAGGTCGAGGGGGCCAGTCAGCAAAAGGATCTATTTCATCAAAAGTTGCAGTAGATGTTCTCTGATTTTGCACCTCATTATTAGTGGTTTGAGAAGTTACACCAGATGTACGAGGTGGCCACTCAATATCAATTGATGGGCAAGAATTCATCATTTGTGATTCAGAAACAGAGGGTAGTAACGATGAATGGGATTGCATGGATGCACCATTTGACAAACGATTCTCATCAACAGGCTTCAATGAAGATGATACATTTGTAGAATAAGATTGGCTGGATGTGTCCAATTTCTTTGTGGCAGGCCAGTCTTCATCCCATGACTGGCTCTTCTTTACAGCTGATACTGAGAGTGTTCCATTCATATCATGAGGCTGTTCCATCATAGATCCTAGTGCAGGAGATGATTTGACCTCATGAATTCCAGATTCGGTCACAGATACTCCTCTTTTCTCTTCTATTTTCCTGTTCAGACCAATCCAACATAGCAAACAAATATTAATCCATTCCCGTTGGCCCTCCCAAATAGGTGTACATAACACAATAAAAGAGAAGATTATGTTAATACCTTAAAATGTCCTTAACAAAGGCCATATATTTTGCAAACTGCTGAACATTCAATTGCTGAGCTATTAGAAGAGGAGTGAGTAGAGGAAGAACATGTTCTGCAACAAATTCTGCTCCATACTGAAAATAACAGAAGAAATCTAAGTTAAATTTTTGTTCAACTTCTAAAATGAATTTATTAAACATAAAGCATCTCAAATCAACAATATTACTAAACTCCACCTGCTTCAAGATAGAGCTAGCAACCGAAAGGGTACACATAAGAGTTGGCTGTGAACGATCAACAGCTGTGCAACGTTGAATTGTTTGCAATACGTCTACGACAGACTTTTTGTCAAGTGTATGAATCAACTCCCCTAAGCATAACAAAGCATTGACTCTCACCTGCGACGAGACACAAAATTCAGCAGATATAATGACATACTTCCCAAATATGAAATAACCCTCACAAAAACTGGAGAAATTATCTGCCACAATATCTCATATTAGTTGAAGATTATCAAGCCATGCTGTATTACAATCTGGTTTCAATGAAATTATTGTCATAAAAGTACTTGCTCTACCTGGAGCATTTTTTAGTGCTGCTCAATATGTAAGATATTTTCTTAAAAAAATTGAAGGCAACCAATGGGGATGCCATTGTCACAGAGAAATTATTCTTTCTCTCAAACAAATGCAGAGGTAAGATCCACAGCTGGAGTTTTCCAACCAAGCTCAGAAGGGATTGGCGAGTGCCACCAAAGGATTGGATATCATTAATAGCTTCAGGCAGCACGCTGAGAATTTATATTTGTGTCAATAGGAACGGGGGGAAGAGGTTGATCATAATTTTTCAAATCATTAATGAAAGTACATTTGCAATAGCCAGAAATCATAGTGCAAATAGAAAGTGCAATCCGCAATGTTCAATAACATTACTGGGAGTTTCAAATGACCACTATGCAATAGTAGAGGATGAGCTATCTTCTAATCATATAATAATAAAAAGAGGTCATATTTGCAGGGTCAAAGTATATCCCGCCAAACTTCATTTCCCCCCTAAGCCAACAAACGACATATAGTACTCTTATTAGTTGCCACAGCTTTAATAAAAAAACCCCAAAAATTTGAAAAAATAAACTCATCATAGACTGCCTATCTCTCAGAAATCCAGCATCCATTAATCTCGTCCAAAGCAACAGTTGGATACAAAATCAGCCTCAATAAATCTAATTTCAATAAAGCAGAGAAGATATGATACAGATGACGTAGTTACTTACTGCAGCAACAGTGGTCTTAAGAGCCAGGCCATGTACACGAGTAACTATTGCTTGTTTCACCAACTGCATCAATAGGAATAAAAGATAAGTGCCTTCTCTAATTAACTTCTCCTTTCCCCTTAAAATTATCAAAGGACAGGGACATGAAAATTAAAAGAACACAGGGCAAACCTGAGGATCCAGAAGCTTTGTTAGAGAAACTGTTCTTTTCAGAACTTCCTCTTGTATGCGAGGATCAGTATCATCATAAGCACGAACAAGCATGGGAAGCACACGCGAGACTAAATCTTCATGACTACACTGAATAGAAAAAACAAAAGAAGAAGTTAGCAGCAGCACCATACAACTGCAGATTAGGTAAACTTGTATCACAGCACAAGAAAGAAAATTCAAAATCCGAGGCATGTACGCAAATTGTCATAGTCTATTCCTCAAGATTCAATAATAAACACTTAGTACCACTACCACCACAACTACAATTATAATACAAGAGGGAACATGAAACCAGCAAACACCACTGACATCTCACAGTTGCTACCTAGGGAGGTATAATGCTTACTTATTACATTTCCTTTTATTTATTTTAGAAGTAATGGCCACATATGACACAAGCCCTGTAAGGTGGGGGGAAGATAAAGAAGAAAATGCTATACAATACCCAACCCACAAGGCCTCAGTCATTTTATATAGTAACTGGACGTTTTACCCAGAAAGAAAAATACCCAACTTTGCGCATGAGGTGGGGGGAACATAAAGAAGAAAATGCTATACAATACCCAACTCACAAGGAAGCCTCAGTCATTTTAAATGGTAACTGGAAGTTTTACCCGAAAGGAAAATAAAAACAACTTGGGCATGATGAGAATCTAGCCCCCAACCATGAGGTTGGGAGGTGGGATTCCACCATTGAGCTCACACTTGATTCTCATAATGCTTGGTTAAATGTCAAGGCAGTGTGCATAATACACACCAACCTCTGCTGTTAGCTTTTTATTTGTGAGGTTCGGCATTGAAACCACTAGATTTGTTCTTGTCTCACCTAGTTCTAAATTCAAACCTCCATATGGTCCTGAGTAATACTCCCTCCTTGACATGTTGTTTCAGTTCAGGATATTTCCTATCTAATGGAATAATGGTTAGGAAATGGATGGCTATCTTTCATTCATTTAAGCATCAAGCATAGCACTACATCGTCTCACAGATAGTGGGTAATTTGGAATTTCGGCAGTTTCTATAAGGTATAGATTTAATTTACAGAATTTAAGTCAAACTTCCTAATAAATGTGAAAATTCAACTAGGACAAAAACACTATAAACAAAGAAAGTTTCAATTTATAATATAGTCCTATGTATCTATACAACAAGCTTTGGCAGCAGATGATCCACATTCCACAGTGTATGTGGTTAGGAATATATACTGACACAAGGAACCCTCTATCACCACTTCACAACTCCCACACGCCATCAAAGCACAAGAAACAAACTATCACCTAGAAGGGTCATTTATTTCTTGGCGATAGAGATGTGGGAATGGCAATTTAACTACAAAAGGTTTTAGTTTTATGTCTGCTTCATAGTATTTAGATTGAAAAAATATTTGTTTAAAATTGGATATAACCCACCATTTCATTATCCAGAGGGAAAGATAATAGTGGAGGACAGGAATTGGCTAGGGACCAAACTACTCCCCCCCAATCTTCATCCCTCTCACATCATGCTTATGATGGCACAAACTATGATAGGCGGTTCATGGATTATGCTGTGGGGAATAGAGGTTAGGTTAATGGATCCAGACAGCAAAATGGAGTGCTAAGTGGCTACAGCATTCTGGCTAATTTAAGAGGGAGGGGGGGAGAAAGAGAATAAACACTCAATCCAAGTGGAGATTGGTGCATGGGTGCAATGGTGATCTGAAATTGTTGCGATCAGGCTGGCCGCTGGTGGAGACTATGACTATAGTTAGTACAGGAGCTGTCTTTGCTTCTGGTACAGGCAATGGGATGGAGGAGAGAGAGGGAGTGAGTGTATTCAAGAAAGAAAAAAAGGCTCACATGTGATCTCTTCTCCCCTTGAAAGATTCGGTACTAGTCAAGGATAATTAGTAAAAACATCATCTAAAAAACCCAATTACTCCAATATATAACATCCCACAAACCATATGGGGTGAATTAGTAAGAATTTCACCAATTAACATTCCCACTTCCCAATAACCACCTTCTAATTCGCACATATTGACCAACAGGAGGTACTAAGTACTAACACATGGGTTGAGAAGAAGCCAATTAGAAAATATTATCATATTGATTATAGAAGAAGGGCATAAATGACGGAGAATATTATTTATTAATTTACTCCCAAACTGTCCCAAGCACATGCCTGACAAGCAGACAAAAAACTGAGAATCATCCAATAAATTCCCAATCACCGATCCAATTCCTCATTTCCACTCTTGACTCTGTATATCAAACACCAGAAACTAAGAAACTTAATGGGAAGCCATTGAGATCAGGGGACATGCTCTTGAAACCCATGCTTTTTAGAACTTCTAGAATACAGAGCAGAAGTTTTTTTTTACTGTATACTACTTAAGTGGAGATATGTTGTGAGCTACCATAGAGTTGTCTTACACAAAAATGTGGCAATTGCTAACTATGCTTCCATGTAAAGGAAGAATATCAAATGTCAGGCATCAAAGTACCTTTCCCAGTCTCCAACCTGTGCATATCCCTTTATCCTAGGAGAAGCACATTTTCATATAACTGGGAAAAACATATAGGGTTCTGGCTCCATTTTACAATAGAGACGGAACATCAAGGAAAGGCGAAAAAAGGAAGTACCCTCATAAGCATCTAGATAGCAGATTCTGAAGTAAAAAGACCAACAAAGACATTAGACAGCCTACCTTGTTTATTATTAGCTCAGCATGCTTCACAAGCAGCAACAGCGTTTCACCAGAAGCAGAACTCAAGACCGGAACAAGAGCTGGCAAGGTTGATAGCTCAAATTCTTGTTTGTCCTGCATGACAGTTAAAATAATTATATCTATGTGGTATCTCCAGTTAAAAGACAGAGAAAAGAGCAATTTAAGACATAAATACCCTCTTAACTCTCCATGAAATGACAGGCAAAATATACCCATAAATATAGAAGCATATATTATAAGTCACTCTGAATCCTTGCCACCATACAGACCATTAAGACACCAGTCTACAACAACGATTGCATAATTGTAACACCACATATGCTGCAATTCCAATTCTAGAAGCCACATTGAAAAATTCCTGGCAATCTAACCAATATCAAATCATAGAATAACTTGCCACAAGGCAAGGGTCTGAAGGCACAAAATATTTACTCGCATATTGCAGGGATGATAACGAAAAGTATTCAGTAAAAAATGCTTTCAAAACTCAAAAAATTGCCAACAGATATTTCTATGCAAAAGCAATAACATCAATGAAAACAATATATAGCACCGTTACATCTGTTTAAATTGTGCTTTTGAAGCCAAAAGTCAATAAATTAATGACTACACCTGGGACTCTGCTATCGTCAAGACCATCGGCAATATCATTGATTGCATTACCACATTTCGAAGTTCAGCGCAAAGAGGTGGAAGGACCTGTATGGAGCACAGTACAAAGGTTCAACAGACTCTCAATGATGTGCAAAGCATGAGAACTCAGCTTGATGACACCAAGCTGCAAATACTAGGTTAAAATGAAGTCTATAGCTATCAGAGACTGAAAATGGAAATTTAATTAAAACCCTAAAGCAGCATTCTCATTGAGCATTTTGTTAATTATCAAATAAATATTATCAAGGTGAACAAAGACCTGTCAATGCATTGGGAATATGCTCTCAGCTACCAGAATCGAACTATTAATGTATTTCACTAGTTCATATAATACATTATCCACCCCCAGAACCTCCCCAATATCAAACTTAAAAAGAAACCATGTACATGCAGATGAACTTCTTCCCTTTCCCCACTGGGGAATAGATTGTATATTATATCGTAGGAATATAGATGCCTTTTCCCTCACAGCAATGTGGACACATTTATATTTACTGTTAAATAATCAACCTGATGATCATTGAGATGGCAACTGGCACAGTTTTCCATTTCCCTTTTAAAAGTAATCAAACCTCTGGAAGTCAGGAGGACAATTGTATATTCTGCATTGCTAAAACTGATATATTCCAGCCCAAACATACATTATTCATTTTCTTTTGGCAAAGAGATAGAGGAGGGGGTATAAGGTGGGCCATTAGGAAGATTTTGGGATTATAAATTGGAGGTGATTGGAGATAGTGAGCAATATATTATTGAGAAAAGAGAAAGAGTAGATATGATATGATCCAATACAATGAGTACTTTTTTATCAAGAAGAGAGGGAAAAAGTAGATGTGATGGAGGATAGAGGGTCATTTTATATTAATTTAAATAGAGATAAATAGAAGTTAGTTGTGATAAATATACTTCCTCTGTTTTTTTACTTGCAACATTTCCTACTTTTGGCAATTCTCTATTACTTGCAACGTTTCTATTTTTAGCAATATGTTCTTTTTTTCTCTCCAAGCACATGGGGTTCTCTTTTTTTCTCTCTCTATCTCTCTCCTCTCCTTGGTCCTTGTGCAAACCCAAACGTCGCAAGTAAAAAAAACAGAGAAGTATTTATTATTTTGAGACCTCCGAAATGGATAATATATCTTGTGACGGAGGGAGTAAAAGATACAACTTACAAGCCAAAATAGGGAAAGAGGACACTTCCAACTATAGAGCTTTCACCACAATTAATTCTTTCTACAGTCTAGGAGGTTTACTCTTTACACTGCAATTGCTGTCTTGTTAGTATAAGAAGTATAACCTAGCACGTGTCCATCAAATATTAATGGAGCTTTTTATGGGGCTAAAATATGGTCAGCAGACACTTGTCCACTGAGCATTTAGTGAGCAAGGGACGCATACACCAGGAGACTCAGCTCAGCAAGGAAGTAATTGCACAGTTGGGGATTCCTAAGTGCACAGCCCCCTCCATGAATACAGTAGGGTATGAAAAAGATATAGCAACAGTAAAGAAAGTCAAACCTTATACCGCAACACTCTTGAGTCGAAATCCTTCCACATATCCGACAAAGCTTTCAAGAACTCAGACTTTTGCATGTTATCTCGTTCCTACATAATGAACCATTTTCTTCAATTATCTTATTATGTTGATGAAGTAAAATCCTTCAAAGCTGAGGGAGAAAACAGGTAGTTCTTACAAGCATGTGGTCCAAGAAGCGAAGAGCCCGCAATCTTGTATCATCTCGAAAGAAAGGTGAACCTCCAATAACATTTGAAGATATATAAGTTCCACCGATTCAAACAGAAAAACAACTAGGACAATGTGGAGCTCTCAGCCATATGATACTTTAAATAAAGAATACATTTCACATACAAGAAACAACATGATCTCGACCCATTATGAGGCAAGATTTAGATAACGATCTTTTATTTTATACAGTATCCCATTTATTATGAAATTTCAATATTTATCAACATTTTGATCGGAAGCACAAATATCCTTTGCGAGAGGAGGTAGGTATAGAAAAATAAAGCATGCAGTCACCTACATGTATAGGTGGTCCTATGCTGAGAGCTATTACTGAATTCTTGCCTCACAAGGAATATGTTTTGGCTTCCTCATGTAATGCAACACTTTGCTTGTAAAGATGGATTTAGGTAGAAAAACAGACTTGCTTTTAGATATAATGGCCAAAATGGATTTAATTTTGGCTCATCTAATTGCAAAAGGATAGGACATAGGTATTTAACATACAATTTAAAACCTGTTAATGTAGATCCCTTTGTAAGTTTAACAAAAGTCTGAAAAGATGGAATTACCAACTATGTAGCAGAATGATGCTACTCTAGTCACCAATTATTAAAGATGGTAACCTAAATCATATTCCAAAGTCCTTACACCCCAAATATTCCTCCATTTATTCTTAATAATTAAATATACACCAGCCTGAGGGCTTTTTTTTAATCTGCAGTCTGCACACAGTTTATTTTCCTGATTTTGGCGAATTAAAACAAATAATAAATAATAATAAAACTATCTAGTTTATACCCTTCCTACACTACTTCATGTTACCCAGTTTTAACATCAATTACCCCCCTCCACTCTCCTCTTTAATATCCCCTTCTACCAGTGTAACCTTATCCCTTCCCACCTACTCAGCCTCCCCAACCCCCTCTCGTTATCCATTTCCCTTCCTTGACACAAAATAACCTTTCTCTCTCCCTGCATTTCCCTTCCCTCTTAAATAAAGCCAACCTTAGCTCCTTCTTTGAAAACACCCTTGCCGCCTCTCTTTCTAAGCCTCTCAGACGACAATATCAGCGAAGCACCATGTGCTGACGAATATACAAGAATTGATGAAGTCGCCAACAAAAGCATAACCGATCAACAACTGCTCGGCTCCAAGCACCCAATGGTGGTAACACTTCTGGCGCAAAGAACGAAGCGCTAATCAAATTTTTGACACTTTCTATGAATCGAAGTTTAGAAGTTTGGTGGAAGTTGTACTGGATCAAAATTTATTTGTTTGTACTTTAGATTTAAGATTTTTTTTTCAAAAGCTACTTTTTACTATTAAAGTCCATAAAATTATCTACTACACTTTATTATTGCACAGTAAGATCAATTCGGTCTTGGTGGTGGTTGGGTTGGGTTTGTTGATATATTTTGGTTGGAAAGTTTTTGTTAGGGTGGTGGGTGGGCTCTATGGTAGGGAGAATATACTACAGATGAGGAAGGTAGATGCTTGAATGAAGAAAAGGAAGATTTGTTGACAATTTATTGTTCATTGGTGGTGGTAATGGTAGTGATAAGGTTGTGATTGTGGTGGAGGCGGACTAGTCAATGGAGTAGTGTAAAGGAGGCGGTGTATACAAAAAGTGTGCCTAGGCAAAGCAGAGGAGCAAAAGGCACAACAACCTTTTTTAGTTTTTACACCAAATTCATTTAATTTTATTAATAATGTGTGTGCCTTACTGCGCTTTGCGCCAAGGCTCTAGGACCCTACTCCTCTGAGTGAGCCTTGAGCTCTTTTAAGCACTGGGAGGGGGAGGCTGTTACATCGGTTTGGTAGCGTGCTTAAACAAAAGATGCTAATTATTATGCTTAAAACAAGAAACAAAACAGCTCGACATTTCTCTCTCTTCCCTTTTCACTTAATCCTTGGTCCAAGTGAAAAATAAAAATTGTTGCTTAAAAAGTTACAGAGGGAGTAGAAATTTAATAGTTTCAATTCGGATTCCCACATATTAATTACTTTTAAAGTCCAACTGTGAATTTCCTACACAGCCCAAACATAACCAATGGCATATATATATATATATATATATATATATATATATATATATATATATATATATATATATATATATATATATATATATATATAATTCATCCCTTTCCAAGCCACTTAGTTTACTTCCAATCACTCATACATAGAATTTTACTGCATGTTAGCATTGAAAGCTCAAAAACAAACAAGAACATATACCACGACTATTTATCCCATAACTAATGAATGCAACTTGTACCTGTAAAATCCAAAGCCGAAGGCCTTACAGACTCGTTAAATGAAAGCATCCTTTGTAGGTCTGGAACCAACTCTGGTGGGATGGATGAGAATGTCTCACTAGATAAGTAGTTCAGTGTATTCATGTACTGCCAAAAGAACAACCATTCAGATGACATGCAAGTGATGAATAGGATTCATGTATTTATCAAAGCCTCAAAGGAATCCCAATTCAAGGGGAAAAAGGCTCAAGAGAAAGAAACGAAAAATAAAAGATAATTTGTATCTGCCCAATCTCAATCTAGTAAAACATCCATTGGAGGTTCATCTTTACTCTGTCTCCATCAGATAATAAATGCTGTCCAAGGAAAAAAATCTGTAAATTCTAAGGATCTAAGGTCATTAACAAGCACAACTACTTGAAAATAGGAACTTTAAATGCACAAATAGAAGTTCCACAGCCGTTAGACGCCAGTTGACTACCAAAAAATCTTACTTTGACAGGTTTAATTAGAACCGCTTATAAAAAAGAAATAAAACAAAAAGGGGTAGTAGAGCTTCAGTTATTTCCAGAAGAAAAACAGATAAAGTTCGCAATCTATATATACCGCACCAGACATAATTGCTAGAAAGTAAGTTGTTATTTTGTGCTTAGCTTGAGAAATAAATTAAGAAGAACAAGATATCACCACATTGCCTGCTAATACAAGTGAATAACACACAAATGGGCTTTGCTTAAAGCAGATGATATACATCCTATCAAGGAAGAGGTGGAAGCTCACTTTTAGAGCTCACAAAAGTTCAAGATTTTGCCGGGTTTCAAGTTCCATGCAACTCAGCCTAACTTATGGGAAAGTAATATGCAGATTGCCCTCATGTATCAGGTCCTAAGCCTCCCTTCCCTCTTCACAAATCACAATTCACGCACACACACACAGGAAATCCTTATCCCACATAACCATTTGGAATAGAGTAGAGGTCACTCCTAAACTACCTTACAAAATAGAAAAAGAAAAATGAACAAGCCATCATTGCAGACATAAATATGGTAAATATTCTCGATGCTCAACATATGAGGCAAAACTTTAAAAAACTACGTAGCATCAACATTTTATATCTCAGATTTCAAAATGATAAGATACCATCTTGACATTGTTGTGGCAGTCCAATAAAGGCTTACGAGCAATCAAGTGATAAGCAAGGCATCCAAAACTGAAAATATCTGATGAGCGTCCACCACAAAAATCTTTACTGCGGACCAACTCAGGGGCAGTATAATTCAATGAAGGTTGGAGGGGAAGTACGGAATCTTCCACATCATATTCCTGCAAGTCAAACAGTTAAAATTGAGTGTTGACAGATCATAAAATGGTGCAGTCCTGGTGAGACTATCTAATATCCGATGATACATACATCTTCCACAGAACTGTTTTATAGTCAATCATATCTGATAAACATGTCCATAAAGACAAAAGGTTAACTTACAACATAGTGGAAGACCTGCGCACTTGGTGAACCAGCTGCCTGATCGTTGGAAATTGTAAAACCAAAACCACCAAGCTTCCAGGCTCCACCAGCAGTAATCAAGACACTCTGCAACCGTAAACAGCTTATAAATGATGACAAAACTCGTACAAGTTGATCTGATAAGAACTTCTTTACTCAATTAAATATTTTGCCTAGAAAAAAGAATTACTCCCTCTACAATAGATAATTAATCACATAGTCTTGACTCTTGATCCATCAAAATTAAAGGTAACAACATAATTCAGTTGAGAAAAAAAAACCTTTATTTGGGTCATTTCCGAACTCTCCCCATTACTCAATCTAAGCGGTATTATCCAAGGAAACCCAACCATATACCATTACTTCCTTCATCCCAAAATAGTTTGAACACTTTTTTTCTTCTGTCCCAAAAGAGTTAGAACACTTCCTCTTTTGGCATAGCCCCATCGATCGTTTATTATCTTTATCTCTACTTTTGGACCCACTATCTTCTTTCAAATCTACTTCTTAATTAATATAACAATATAAAATCCTCACTATCTCCCATCACATCTACTTTTCTATTAAATAATAATAATATATAAGCCAATTACAACTTATCTCCTAAAATTTTGTGCACTGATAAGTTTCAAACCATTTTCTAATGGAGGAGGTATTATTTGAGAATGTGAAAACTATTTCTAGAGATCCCAAAATAGTATATGTGACAGGTAGAGAGGAAGAGTAGTCCTGCAGAAACTATTGGGCATGCCAATTACATTAGAGATCATACAAAAACCATTGCAAAAATCCCTGAGGAGTGAAACGAAAATGGATTAAAGTGCGAAATTCTATCAAACAATAAAAATTAATTAAAAAAACGCAATGCAAACCCTACTCAGAAAAGTTCTATACTTCCTTCTCCACCAAAAACAATAACAGAATTGTCAAACAATTGAAGACCAAATTTTCCCTTCGTTATCACCAAGGGTCTAGAAGCATTGAAGCAATGTAGAAAATTTGCAATTGCTGAGATACAACAAGATGAAAGGCAAACCCACACCACTTCCACAACCTCGAATCAGAATCGAAGTGCTAAAGCCATAAGAATCTTGCCAGTTCATAGCAAATTTTCAGCTTTACCACTCACAAAGCATCACAAAAAAGCTAGCAAAAGTGTCTCTGTTGTGATGTTCATCATCAGTACTGATTTTTTCCGCTACTGTTGCAGTGTTGTGCACACGAAAACGTTCAACCTTCTTGGATCCTTAAATTCCCAAGTGCTAGCAAAAAGTATTACAAAGAAAAGTCACCAAAGGAGATCTCCAGTTCCACCCAATTATTTTATCCAGGCATCTAGTAGACAATAGGACTTAGAGAATTCCCAAACTAACCAAAAATTAACCCATTCACCACATACATAGCAAGGAATAGGTGCTAAGTGGCATATATGAGGAGGATTTACCTACAGTTAGAGGCAAACAGAATCCATGGGATTTAAAGGTGAGTCCAACTCGAAACTCCAAAGAACATGGACATGATAGAAGGAAACCAAAGCTTCAGAAAGCTAAAAACAAAAAGAAGCCCCTTACAATATACCCAAAAAAAAAAAAATCCCGTCATTTTTCACCTTCAACATACAGAGTTTACTTCTTGAGGAACTGCAGACTGCTCACCTATACCCTTATTCAACATATAAGGAACAAAACTTGTACTTCAGTGCAACAACTTCAATTGTCTGACTATCACAGTTACTACAAAATTTTCCTTTTTGTCTAACAATAGCCAACGCCTAATTCAAAAAGATAATAAAAAATAACATTTGCTTCTTCTTGAAGATGGCCATCAGTCCAAAATGTTTCCTCTTATTCAACAATCACCAAACCCCTTGTTCAACATAAAAGCGAACATTACTACAAAACGGTGGTAACATGACATAAATGATGATGATCTCAATCAAAGCAAATTATTGATGACTGCAGGCAAGAGTGGCTAACCTCAGGAGAAATAGCACGGTGAACAAGATTAGCATTATTATGAAGAAAATCCAAGGATTCGGCAACTTGAAGCAACCCATGTTTGACTTCCAACAACCCCATTTCCTACACAAATCCCAAAACATCACACATTCTATTAAAATGATAATTACACCACAATGGCACAATCAATTAATCAATGAATCAATGAATAGAGCATAGATACCATAGCACTCTTAAGCTCCTTAGGTAGATTCCCAACATTATGCAAATCCCCAAGAGCATTGGCAACGGAGGCGAAAAGCGGCTCAGTTACAAACGCCATTGCATTCTTAGTCTCATCCAATGCCTGAACCAAATGAACAACTCCAGGATGGCGAATTCTAACCAATCTTGCGGCATCATTTCGAAGAACCTCCAAGAAAGAATCCTCCAACGCTTTGGAAAGGCCGGCACGGGTTCGAGCCTCAGTAAGGGAGCGTTTATCGAGCAACCAAACACAAACGGCGGAATACTGAGAAGCAGTGGAAGAAGATCCGCCACGTGGCTTAGCGGAGTATAATTTCCAAGCGAGACCTGGACCTGCTGATCCAATCTGATCTACTACTTCGTAATCTTGTAATGCTTTTGGACCTGTTACTTCTTGTACCGTTGTTGTTACTGTTTTCTCGATTACTGCTGCTGTTTTTGCGAATGCTTGGGTTAGGGTTTTCATGTTGATCGACATTTTTTTTATTTTTTTTTTTATTTTTTATTTTGGGGGAGAATTGGGGGAATTGTTGAGATTCTTTTTTGAAGGTTTGGATGATTTGATTTTGATGCTTAGATGATTTTCTCTCTCCTCTGTGAATTATGATGGTGGTGGTGAGCGCGAGAGAAGGTTGAAAATTCAATGGAGGATGGATGAATGATGAATGAATGAGGGGGTGTTTTTTTATTTTATTTTTGTTTGTTTATGTTTTCTGGTGATGCTGGAAGACTGGTGGCATTTCTTTGTCCAGTTCAGCTTTTTCTTTTTCTTTTTGTTTCGGTTTATCTTTCTCGCTTTATGTTTTTGGTTGGGTTGGGTGGGGAGGGGATTGGGGATTTAAATGCGCGGGGTGACGTAGTTTTTTAGTTGAAGCCTGAAGGTACGTGGTCGTGGGGACTGGGGAGGGAGAGCCGCCGACAGACCAACCAAACATCATTGGGCGAGTCGTGATAGTTTCATTTCCGGTATCGAACATCCCTTATGTATAGGAAAAATTATCAAAAATAAGTTAATTTTTTATCGTTCTATTCAAAATAACTCAGACTTTTGAGTAACTCATAATAATCAAAGTTTATGAGAGTATTCACTTTTAATAGGCTTAGGTGACCAATGACCTGAACAACAGTAATTTTTTATAATTAAATTTTTTTCCTTTTGACTAATCTCTTTCCTCCAAACCCTTTTTCTCCCTCCACCACCCCTCTCTCACTCCACCACCACCACCACCAGACTAGCTTCGCCATCCTCTCTTTCTCCCTCCTCCCCACCCTAGCTCCCACGTCCCACCACCACCATACTAAAACCCCCAACTACCACCCAGTAAAACCTAGCCGAAACCCACCCCAACCCACTAAAACCCTCTTTTTCTCACCTAGAGTCTCCTCATCGTGTGTGTGTGTGTTAGGAATGATTTTAGGATTAAAGTTTTAAGCTTGGAGTTGATTAATTTGGAATTTGGATTATAGGTTTTGAGGTGTTGAGCTATAATTTGGTCATAGTACTTTTGTGTTTTAGTCTGCCGCTTGATATCCAACTAAAGATGGATCTAGTCTAGCGTAGTGGGTATATTTGTAAATTCTCGAAAATGGACTTTTGTAATAAGGGATCTAAGGCTCAAGTTTGGATTAACAATTGACTAGGGTTTGTTGTGGGGGAGGGGGTGGTCGCAGGGGGTGGGAAGGGGGTTTGGGGGTAATATGTAGAATTAATATAAAATTAAAATTAAAAGTTAAACCGATAAAAAAATACACATGGACGAGTTACCTACAATAATAGGTTGTTTACCTGTTGAACCCATTAAATATGAATACCCAAATAAGCTTGGATTATCCGTGTTAATCCAAAGACTGGCTTATTTTGAGTAGATGAGCCAAAGGTTGGCTTATTCTTGACAATTTTTCCTATTCCATATGACTAATTTTTCATTGCGCAACATATGGGGATGTCATCTAACTTAGTTGTTAAAGTCTTGTGGAGGAATAGAGCTGGTACCAAAACATGTGATCTAATATCGTCTGCATCATCGTCTTGAGTCACTTCGATGGAAAACAATCTTCATTATGCAATATATTACACTCAGGGGTAAGGAATTTCTTCTTTTTGTCCTTTTTTGTGCGTGTTTAGAGAGCAACATAAGAAAGTTATGTAGATAGGATTTGAAACCTGGTATTGACTATCCCCCTACTAGATTTTATCGCTAATTTAGTTGACATTCACATTTCTAAAAGTTGATGTTTGTCTTAAATTTAGTATAAAAGTATGAGTTTTTTTCATACATTTGCAAATTGTTATAAGTCGTTAGCAATAGAAAGTTGTGTAGTGTGGAGCATCGAGTAGTAATGAACACAGATGTAGCTCTGTTGCGTTATTCAGCGAACCAACATGAGACTGCATTGTAGAAGCAGTAGAACCTGGCAAAGCTCTTGTTAATGCATAAAATCCTCCACTTTATAAAAGGTTTACGATTCACTTGATTTTTTCAAACCATCAAGACAACCTATGTAGGCAAAATTGAGGATGTAATGGATCATTATATGTTAAGAACTTGAAGGTCTTGATTGGGAATAAATAATCTCATATTCTTTTTTGTTTTGGCATAATAAAGAGTTTGCTTGAATGCCTATGTAATAAGAAAACTTACTTTCCTAATGTTTCTTTTATTTGTGTATAGGAAACCGTCTATAGTAAGTATATAAATCTGACAAAAGTAATTGTGTTGTTAACTACGAGATGTCATAGTAGACCACTTGATATAGCTCGTACTAATGGTAAGCTATTATGTGCTCTTAGATTAGTGAAAGACTAATATATGAGCTATATCGAATATTAAAGTTACCCCTTCCATCTCATTTTAGTTATCATACTTTGGGAATATAACAAAAATAAGGGAACATCATTATTTACTATTATGTTTTTTCACTTTCTACATTTCTTTTGACCAATAAGAATTGAGTTTAGTGGCACATTAAGTGAATTTGTTGCTTAATAACTATTTACGGACTTTCTAAAAAGGAGATTTTGACAATTAAATGGGACGGAAAGAGTACCTATTTAAACCTTATTTTTCTAACTTTTTCTAACTACCTCAACGATTAAAAGTTAGCTTAAAAGTTAAAAAACTACTTTACCTAACACTACTTTTCAATTTTCACTTCTAATAGAGTTTTATTTCCTTGTCAAACCCTTAAAAATTATCATAAAAGTTGTTGCTCGTAATTAAATAAACTCTTCTTAACACTACAAAAAATTTATAAATTGAAGTTTCTTGAACTATTTTAGGAATTTCCTTTATCTAATATGTAAAAAAAAAACTTGAATGAACCAAGGTCATGCCAAATGTTTATGTTCGCACCATTCCCCACCCTCCATATAATTCCTTCACGAGCCTAAAATAACCAAGTGGCCGGAGAGAAGGAGGGAAGTGGCCAGAGAAGTTGTTAAAGGAGAGGAAGAGGAGTTTGAGGGAGGAGAGAGAGGGAGAGGTCGGGAGTGGGCCGGAGAAGTGGTTGTGTTTAAGAGAGAGGACGGGAAGGTGGGAGAGAGAGAGTAAGGAAGGAGGGAAGGGGCCGGTGAGGTTGAGGTGTTCGAGGACTAGTTTGGAGACGCGGCTTTGGAGACAGGAGACGCCGTAGAAGGAGCAAGGTGAGGTGGTTGGAGTCCAGGTGGAGAGAGAGTTGGTTGGGTCGGAGGAGGATTTGAAGGAGAGTAAAGCTTGTGTCTCGGGGTTTGGGGTGGTCATAGTGGTTGAGGGTGAGAGAGAGGAGGAGGAGAAGGAGGTAGGGGTTTATGTTGGCCATTGACGGTGGGGAGTTAGGAGAGTGAGGATTGTGGGGGAGTGAGTGAGGACCGAGGAGAAAGTGTTGAGAGTGAGGACAAAAAGGGTTCGCAACGGTAAAGGATATTAATTGCTATAAGATCTTGATCGTTGCCAACAAAATGAAGTTTTTATTACACAGTTGGCTAGACATGTAAAACGGGTTGGTTGGTTGGGTTTGGTCTAGGGGTGTTCAAAATACCCGATTCCTAAAATCCATTTTGATAACTTTGACTTCAAACTCATATACTTCCTCCTTTCTGTTTTAAATGAAACATTGGGTGAAATGACACATTGATCAATTTTGACTCCAATTTATCGCCATTATATAAAGAAAAACATAGTCAAGTGGGATCTTGTTAGATTCGTCTCGATACATACTATCAAATTATAACTTTTTATATTTTTTATACGTGCACAACTAAATATATTAATGGTTAAAGAAGCGCGTTGGGTTGCGTGAAAAAGCAAACGTTTCATTTAAAACGAACCGGAGGAAGTATTAAAGTTTTTAACCACTAAACCAAGTCATATTTGGTGTTATCATTTCAAAGTGAAATATTAATAAATGAAAATGTCATTACTCGGGGCATAGCCCGGACTTAAAAATTAGTTTAGTTTTCAATATGTGTAATTAGTAATTTATGTTGACAATAATTTTTGCACAATTTCTTGGAAAAGACGGTCTCACGTTAGTTTTAATGTGATACATGTTCAAGAGATATATGTTTTGCACAAAACGGACTGCGTCTCACAAATTTTCACGGTAATTTTTTTGGCGAATTAGTTAAGTATTTTTGCACAACAATTTAGAGTCAGTAATCTATATGTAGACTTACATTAGTTTTTTAGTTAACATATCCAAGACATTAGTTAGTGTTGTTCTATAATTAGTTAAAATGTATCGAGCATCATTTAGTTTCCAATATAAACGAAGAAATAACTCTTTTACAAATCTAAAATGTCAAATACAAAAAACAACCCGAAAAAAACAACTTAAAACAACCTAGCATTTGGAGTATTTGTACCGATTTCGGTTTGGTTCTTGGAATTTTTTTTAGTCTTCTCAAAATGACTTTTCTTCCTTGCACTTCTTCCCTTTGTTTTTGCATGATCCGGATCTAAGATAACCAAGTAGTTGTTGTACTTGATGAGCATTGTTCTTCTACAATTGGCTTTGTAATTAAGACTTTAATTTGTTTATACTTGCAGCAGATCTTCGTAGACTTCTTGCGATGCCTTTCTTGCATCTTCATTATCTTGACTTTTGAGGATGAGATTGTAGAATTTTCTTGTGGTTTCATATCGCCATGGGGTTACATTGTTTGTAACCTTTCTAGAGATTTCTCTATCCATTTCTCTTTTCCATACTTCGCTCTTTGCAAATTGTGGTACCCGATTTTTGACTTGTCTTAATTAACGGTCTGAATCCCACAAAAGTCTCTCATTGGACTATGAGTTTTAGAAAACTTAGAAGTCGCCACCCTATTAATATCTGAACAGGGACAAATTTATTTAATAAATCATTTTAAAATCAATTTCAAGAAATATCATTTAAAACGATGATGACTTCATATGGATAAGGCTTTTTTGAAAATTGATTGGTCTTTCATACCATGAGATAGGGTTCGGAGTTTAGGTTAAGAGGTGCAAACGTCTGGAACTTGTCTCCTCTTCCGTTCTAAAGAACGGGATCTTACTAAATGCGTTATTTTCCATTTTAAAGTAATCATGGCTATTAAAAAGAAAGAAAATCACATAGTTTGCACATATACACATCAACCATATTTATTTAGGACCAATATATCATTTGTACATGGTAGGTTTGAGCACTGAAGTTGCACTGCGTACCAATCATTACGGGATTGGAATCCACTCATGGATCAAAACCATCGTAGTTCGATCTTATGTCTCACCCTAAATGGCCAATTCCATTGGGGGAAGAAAAGGAAAGAATAGATTATGAATAACTCACCTTTAGAATTAAACAAATCTATTAGGAATAAGGTAATCACTCCAATTAGTGATTGAAATGGGATTAAGATAATCACCTTGATTAGCGATTAAATATGAAGGAGGATTAAAATAATCACCTCAATTAGTGATTAAAAATAGAGGTTAAGATAATCACCCTAATTAGTGACTAAACTTAAGAGGAGAGATAATCACCTTGATTAGTGATTAACAATGAAGGTTAGGAAGTAATCACCCTAATTGATTATTCAAGGTTTAAGATAATCACTCTAATTAGTGATCAAATGAGAAAGATAATCGTCCTACTTAACAATTATTAAGGTTTAAGATAATCATTCTAATTAGTGATTAAATGAGAATAATAATAATCGTCCTAATTAACGATCATTAAGGTTTGAGATAATCACTCTAATTAGTGATTAAATAAAGAGGGTTAAGTTAATGACCTTAATTAGTGATTAACTCAGGTTTAAGATAATCACTCTAATTAGTGATTAAATATGATGAAAGATTAAGCTAATCACCCTAATTAGTGATTAAATAAAGAGTTTGAGTTAACCGCTCTAATTAGCGATTAATCGAGAATTGAAATAACCACCTTAATTAGTGATCACATTTATGATTTTTAAGAGGTCTTAGAAGAAGAGGTTTGCTTCCTAATTGAAGACTTTTTGAGAAATAATCTTAATTGAAGATTATTAAGTCATTTAGAGAGAAATGATCAATTTGAGATCAAATTTGGAGATTGTGTTTGGCTAATTGGAATTTGGCCATTTAAAGCGAGACACGTGAAACGGCCTAAAATCAATTTGGAGATCATAATTACCAATCTAATTATGTCAAAATACATGATTAATCCATTTGAAGATGCATGGAGAACAAATTTTAAAATGTAGGATGGATCATCATACAATTTAACTTAGTTAGATTTGTAATTTTTCCTCTTAATTGAGATTGGGTCATTTAATTCATATACTATGATATATTGGCCCAACATGCAACATTTGTAACATTGGTTGCTCATTTTATTAAAAAGAATTGTGGAATTATTTATGAATATTATGCATAAACATCGCCATGTTTTTCATTAATGAGTGATGTAATAACTATTTACAAAAAACTATTATTACAACAATATGTACAAAATCTATGATCTATACAAATCTTCAACATTGATCTTCACCATGATGCTCCTTGATCTTCATCTTCTTGAATGGGCTTTGGAATTTATGTTTATTTGTAAACTTGTGAAAAATTAGAGATTAATTAGCTTCTTTGATTGATTTTTTATGATAATTTTTATTGATTTTTATTTACATGATAAAATGAGTCATTTTAAAATAAACTTAAAATTTAATGACTTTTAATTAACATTTTCGTATGAAAAGAAAACAATTTTTTTTTATGAAAGTTGGGTTAATCACTTTATTTCATTTTTCAGATTGCACTTTTGTTCTTGTACTGACTTACAGAATTCATAACTTTCTGTAGAAAGCGTTAAATTGAATATGTAATACATATCTGGATAGGTCAGTGAGTTCTTTATGTTATGCCAAAATTTCACAATATATTAGTGATAACTTGAATTATGTTGAATTTCATACTCAAACTGGTCAAAATAGGACCTTTATTAAATTTGTTCATTGAAATCCAACTTATTGAACTTATTTTGAAGTGAAATTTGGTATGAAAATTCTAAACACTTTGAATAACTAGACTGGAGATTTTAACTTGAATTGGACATTTTTAAGACCATTTATTATTTGTTTTCTTAACTGAAGAAAAAATCAGTTTTCTGGAATTCAGTGATTTACATGAACGTTTTTGTGAAAATGATGTAAAATTGTATAAAATTCATATGAACATGATTTTTATATTTTTGGAAAGCCACTGATGTTTTATTTAAACTTGATGTTTTTAGTTTTGTCTAAATAATTTTTATTTTGAACTTCATTGACAGTTAAGCTTAGGTGGTACTGAACAAAATCAATTTTGCACAACAAAGTTGTATGATTTTTAATTATTTGTAAAAAAATCGTTTTTTAGAAATTTGAAAGCACAGTTGCTGGAAACATCTTGTAATTCATAGGAAAAATATTAAATCCTATAAACTATTTACATAATACCGACGAAAAATGAAATGAAGTACGAAATTAAAACTGATTATAATTACAGCATCACATTTTCTTTTTTAATGGAGATGTTTATACACAACTTGTCTTGAATTTTTTTTTTGTGAAAACATTATTTTTGGTGATGAATAATAACTTGATTAAGGAAAATCACATAATCACATTGTTTTCTAAGAGTCTCCCCATTAGAGTTGATTATTCTAGGTGAGGTGATTTAAGGTTGGGAACCTATTAGGACTTCCTCATACCCAAATCACTCCAAAAATTAAAAAAATGATAAAAAGAAACAAGGAGAAAGTTAGTAGATGATTGAGGAGATAATAAAAAAAAAAACAAAACCTTCAACTTTACCTTGCTAGCTCAATGATGCACTTCCTTTTTGCAAATTTTTCTACTTTTTTTTATTTTTTATTTTCTTAGTTTCTAAATGCTCTTAATTACTAACTTAAACTCCTTTTTTTGTGATTTTTCTTTTGATGAACTAATTACTTTCCTAACTTTTACTTTCTTTTTCTTGAATGTGATTTTTAGAGGAAGGAAGTAGAGAAGATGAGAGTAGTAGTGAAATTAAGTTGAGTTTTTTTCAACTTGGTTTTGAAGTAAAAAAAGAAGGGTATTTGTAGAGAAATGAGGGAAATGAACTAGGGTTTCAAAGAAGTAGAAAATCAGATTTTTTAACCTTAAAAATCTAATTTTTCTCATCCTTAATCACCCTAATGACATCACTCTAATGACCTTACCCTAATGACATCATTAAATCTCTTTGGAAACACAAATATTCTTATTTTCTCATCAATGAGGCAAATTCAGATTTTCAGAAAATATTCTTCCCTAAACACACAAATGGAAAACCGTACGATGGAATGAAACTCGCGCTCTGAGACGAAACATGCATTTTGACGGGCGTGCTCCACGATGCATGACGGTTTTTTGTTATTTTTATTTCTTTTCAAAATCTTTATATATCCGAAAAAGAGGTTCAAAATTTGGTGTCTATAGAATGCCCCACATTGGTCGAATTTTGGAGGAAATGATGACAAATGTTTGAAAAAGACACAAATTTTTGACAGAAAATTTCTTTTGAGATAACATATTCTCCATAGAAAATAGTTATCATCAGTGCTATTTTGAAAACATGATTTGCGACTTCTGTTGACGTTTTTAGTGGCAAATCCCATTTAATTTTCTAAAATTGAAAATGCGACTTTGACGTCGTCTTAGATTGAAAATCCTAATTAATTTTCTAAAATTGAAAATGCGACTTTAACGTCGTCTTAACATAGAAAATCCCAATGAATTTTCTAAAATTTGAAAATGCGACTTTATCGTCGTCTTAAGTAGAAAATCCCAATTAATTTTCTAAAATTTTAAATGCTACATTATTGTCGTCTTAGATAGAAAATTCCAATCATATATAATATTAAAGTAAGAAAAAAAAGTCCTACGTGGCAAGACATGAAGCTTCCTCTACTCTCAAATATCCTAGATTTTTCCTACCAATGTATGCTTATGCCACGTGGCATTGCTGTTTTTCTTATCACCCTTCACCGAGTGTATTTATTCGGTTAGCTAAGCAGTTTGTAACTGTTTTGGTAAACAATCAATTACAATAAACGTTGATGTTACAAATTTAAATAATAATCAATTAATTGAGTCAACTGTGTAATATTTTAGGAAATAAAATCAATTACAACAGCTAAAGGAATCAATCAAGCATCTATCAATGAAGGAAACAAATCAAATATTATTATAATGGATCATTGTTATTATCTTTAAACAAATAATTCAACCAATATTAAAAAAGAAAAAACCCGGTTCTACACATTGAGATATGACTGTATGAGCCATGAGGAAATAAGGGTATGTGAGTGATTAAATGGGCCACTTATGTTTTAAAAAAGGATTAATTTTACAAGAAAGAGCTCAACTATTTCCCATTTTCTTTTATAAGTCTCAACTATGGATTATTCATTGTAGGTCCCAAGTTTAACAGTTTGTGATTTTTATAAGTCCTCATTTACTTAGAACTGGTTAAGAAGGTTGATTTTTTTAAATTGTGGGACCCACCCACCTTTTCTCCCTCTTTCACTTCTCCTCCTCTACACCACCACCACCCCCTCACCACCACCACCCCTCCCCCACCCCTTTGACCCCCCTCCCCTTCCCCTTCATCCGCTCACCTCCCTCCCCTTCCCCTTCCCTCTCCCCTATCGTCCGTCTGTCCCCCTTCCCCAGCCTAACCCCTCTCCCCTTCCTCCGCCGACCCCCTCCCCTTCCCCGCAGCCTCAGTACCCCCCTCCCCTCCCCTTCTCCCACAACTCGTGCTGCCCATAAACTTCGAGCCTAGAAAACGACGCCCACCAAATTCGAGCCCGGAAAATCGAAGCCCCACCAAATTCGAGCCCAAAAATCGAAGCCCCACCAAATTCGAGCCCAAAAAATCGAAGCCCCACCAAATTTGATCCCGTAAAAATCAAAAATCGACACCGGTGGGGAGGAGGGGGTGAAATTCGACGGGGGATGCGAGGGGTTGGGCGAGGGGCATGGGGAGTGGGGGGGAGAGGGCGAAATTCGACTGGGGATGCGAGGGGGTTGGGCGAGGGGGCTGCGGGGTGCGGGGGGAGGGGGGGGGGCGAAATTCGACGGGGGATGCGAGGGGGTTGGGCGAGGGGCCGCGGGGAGTGGGGGGAGGGCGGCGAAATTCGACGAGGGATGCGAGGGGGTTAGGCGAGGGCCGCGGGGCTGCGGGGAGTGGGGAGGAGGGATGGACTCGTTGCCGCCGCCGGACTCGTCGGTGCTCCATTACCACTCGCCGGAGCTCTACTCGTGCGACCATGGTGAGATGAAGATGAGAAAAAGGAGAGGTAATAGGGAGGGGTGACATTCAACTCGCTATAGCAGGTTGGTTACCTGCTGGGTCTTATAAAAATCACATTATGTGAAACTTGGGACCTACAGTGAATAATCCATAGTTGAGACTTATAAAATAAGATGGGTAATAGTTGAGCTTTATCTTGTGATTTTTTCCATTTAAAAAATGCCCATATAAACAGAATTCCATTTGGGCTAACAACTTCAAAATTGAGAGTATGACGTACTGGTAGACTGGCAGTGGAGTATGACAAGGCAACAAATCTTAATATCAATTTGGACTAACATGAAAGTTGAGAGTAGAGTAGCCCTTCATTGAATAAGTGTTAGTTTGACTTAATTCGTAGCTTACTACTTAGTAACTAAATTGGAATCCTAAACTAATTGAATTTATCAGTACATATTATACTACATATGCATTCTTCAATTTAAAACACACAAAGCGTCGAAAAGTCTAATTTAAGTATTTCAAATTGCTACTATTATCCCTATTTGACTTGTCATGTTCTCGACATCTTCTTCATTTTTTTTATATACAGGAAAGAATTACAAAGTCTTACACTTGCAAGTCATATTTTGTACTGCTATCAACAAAGGTGTGTCATCGCGATGCTCACATTTGTTTTTGGTTCTCGTCTAAAATGTTGAGATTGTTATAGTTTATCTTACTTTGCATTTTCACTTATTCTTGTATTTAGTAGTATATGTGAGATATTATCTGCAGTGTTGATATTGTTATAGTTCATCTTACTTTGCATGTTCACTTATTCTTATTTTTTAGCAGTATATGTAAATTATCTCATATAATTTAGAATCAACTATAATTAACTTAAAACATGTATGGATGAAAAAAACCCCAAAAAAATATAAGCCAATAAAAAAAATGGAGAGATGCATATCACATGAGAAAGAAAAATAAACAAGTAGAAACTTCTATATATAGTCTATACACTCACTTTCGCCTAAAGCAAACACAATTTCTACACATGAATCATCACAATTATCTAAATCACAAAATAATCCTTCACCAAAGAGAAGCTGTATATAACATCTATATATTTAAACATCTACATGTTCCTTCGTGTGTACATAACTCTACTTTCAAGCAACTTTCATTTTTAGACACTTGCAACATTTTCATTTTAGAAAGCATATACTCAAAAATAACATCAACCTTACCAAACTCGTGCAGTATGCACGGGCATAATCCACTAGTAATGTTAAAAAACAAGCCAGCTTCTGTAGGTAAGTATTTGCATGACAATTAACCTCATCATATTTCAAATTTTGAAGACTTCCACATGAACATGAAGCAAGAGGAGAACCTTAAAAAAACAAGCTTCGTCTCCTAAACATCACAGAAAATGCATTGTGACTGTAATAATTTAAGAGGTCAAAAACCTTTATCATTTAGTCAAGTAACATAGGAAATTAAATATTGGAGAGAATTTTCCACAACACAAAAAAAACTTTTAAGTTGTAATATATAATTAAATCTTACAAAGATAACCAACCTTACGGTTTAATTAGTATAGGAGATAATAAACCTTTTCAATTTCCAGTAATTGACAAAGGTGTTCCAGAAGAATTTAACAAGGATTTCAGAGGGGAAGAAAGTTGTGGCTTAGGGGGTACTTGTATTGACTCATACGGACCTTCCAGCATTTCTAAAACCGTGTTCATAGATGGTCGATTTGTAGGGTACGATTGTATGCACCATAAGCTCACCAAAACCATCTTTCTTTGTAATTTTTTCACATCATCGTTCATAATTTCTTCAAACTCATTTTCTTTTCCAAACTCCAATTGACGGTATATCCAGTCAGGAAAATACAACTCACTGCTGTGGTGAACTTCCGCAACTACGTTATTTCGACCACATACCAGGTCTAGAAGCATCATTCCATAGCTATACACATCTGATTTGTGAGAAACACCGCCAAAATTTCTGCAAAAAACTTCGGGAGCAATGTAACCAATTGTTCCTCTTGCTTCTGACATTGATACCAAACTATCCTTTGTAGGACACAGTTTAGCCAGGCCAAAGTCGGAAATCTTTGGCTGAAGTTCTTCGTCAAGAAGAATATTATGAGGCTTAATGTCAAAGTGTAAAATCCGTGTATTACAACCTTGATGTAAGTAGTCAAGTCCCTTAGCAATACCAACTGCAATACTAAACAATGTCTCCAATGGTAATGACGGGTCACTTGCTGCACTATATATAAACTTCTCAAGTGATCCATTTGATAAGTACTCATAAACAAGAGTTTGTTCATTACCTTCAACACAGAAGCCTAAGAGGGTGACAATGTTGACATGGTTAGTTCTACCTATGCTTACAACCTCGTTGATAAAATCTGTTCCATCACCTTTTAGCTTATTAAGTTTCTTTACAGCCACAAAACGGTTATCATGCAGTTTCCCTTTGTAAACGGCACCGAAGCCTCCTTCACCAAGTTTCTCTTTGAAATTATTGGTTATCCTCCTTATCTCAGCATAATTGTATCTTTTTGGTCCCAAAGATCCATAACTTTTTAGAAAAGCTTCCACATTTTGGTTCATTATAGTTCCTTTAGTCCACGAAAATGTAAATTTTTCTATGGTTTGCCTTCTTTTTGCATAAATGATGACAAAAGCAATCAAAATCACGGCTCCTGCTGTTGACCCAACTGCAACTGTAAGAAAGAGCAGTTAAGTGTCTGTTTTAACAACATATATTATCAAACTTCCACCATTATTTATAGTTACAATTACATGAATTCAATCATAAAATATCATGAACTATATATAGACGTTTTCAAGGACCCAAACTTTGCCACTTATTCAAGCAATTACGCTTAAAAAATATTGATTATGTACCATTGATTCATGGTAAGAAATAATTCATGTATCAATTAATTTGCAAGTTATGAAATCGATCTTATAAGGTATACGAATATATACTGTATTACTGTCAAGTACCAGCATAATTCATTTGATGATTCGGAATTCAAATTACATACCTAATCCACGATTTATTGTTGACAGCTTTCCTGGAAGAAACAAACAATGGTTAGTTCTCGCAATATGGAAAAATAAACTAGTTTTTAGGTCCGGGTTATGCCCCGGGTACTTATATATTTCATTTATTAGTATTTTATATTGAAATTATAACACCAAATATTACTTGGTTTAGTGGTTAAGACATTAGTACACAAAGCTTGAGGTCATGGGATAAAATCTAATACCATGCATAATCTAATTGTTTTTATTGTACATGGAGTACATGAAGTCAAAACTCTAAGGGATCGCGCCACGTGGCACAGTGAACGTCTTTTAATATATTAGTATAGAATCTACTATGAAATAATATTGCAGTAAAATTTGACCACCAATAAATCTTTGGAGCCCAATAGTTCCTTCATGATAACGTCTGAGATGGAAGCTATTGCCTCTTTACAATACTATTGATAACAAAATACAGACCATTACCTAAACATAAAAAATGAAGAAAATGGACAAAATGTAACATAAATTGTACACATAAGTATAATTCATGCAAGACTATGTCACAATATACTGCCATTATTCCTTAGATTGTGTTTAGATATAAGGGAATAAAGACCAAATAAAAGAGAAAGGGAATTGAAAGGATATTATTTTCTTCTCTATTTAATTAACCAAATCCCTTTGTTGTTTGAAAGTAAAAAATGCAAATTCACTATTTTCTCCTATTTCTTTCGTTCCCCTTCCCTCCTCTACACTTCCCACCCATGACAGCTATCTCAACAAAGTGTTGACGTCACTAAGAGCAACTCCAATGGTAGAGCAAAATGGAAGTTGGCTTAGAGTGCCACCTAAATTTTTCTAGCTAACTCAACTTTAAGCCAAAACTCCCACAATGGTTGGCCAATATACTTGTTGCTTGAGTAGGTTCCACTTGAAGTAAGATAGTTTTTTTTGTAGAGAAGAATATAGAAATTGTTTACCAAAATTCCCACATGGCCCCACAACTTTAGCTCAAGCAAATTGGCTTAGTTAAGCTACATTGGCTAGCAAATGAAATTTCAGCTACTCACTCCAATGGTTGGGCTAATTGCTTAACTTTTTTTTTATTTGCTAGCAAGTCCTTGATGCTCACCATTGGAGTTGCTCTTAAGGGGCAAAGCCGCGAAGCTAGTTTTGGTTAAATAGGAGGGTCAAGTATACTTCTATTTTTTTATTATTATATTGTGAGAGGCCACTTTACTAGAATTCCTAATTTCCTTTTTTTTGGGCCTCATATATATTATAGGTACGGTTGGGCTAGCAGGGGCCATGACCCTCTTAGGCCCCTTATATGCTTCGCCCTTGCATCTAGGGGTGTGCACCGGTCCAAAACCGGACCGGACCGGTTGGACCGGTGGACCGGAATTCAATTTTTTTTTGGACCGGGACCGGACCGGAATATTCCGGTCCGGTCCGGTCCGGTTTTGGACCGGTTGGACCGGAATTTATTTTTTTTTATTAAAAAAAAAACTTTTTTTAGGTTTAAATATATTTATAAATTCAATATATTAAAATATAATAATTCTAAAAGCAATAATTTTAAAGGCAATAAATATGAGGTTTTAACTTTCTAACTTTTTAAGTTTAAAACTTTTTTTTTTAAAAAAAAAACAGGAATTCCGGTCCGCCGGTCCGGACCGGAAAATTCCGGTTTTGGACCGGACCGTACCGGAAACCCGGAATCCCAAATTTTCGTGGACCGGGGACCGGACCGGAATTTTCCGGTCCGGTCCATTCCGGTCCGGTCCGGTCCGGTTCCGGTCCAAAAGTGCACACCCCTACTTGCATCACTTCTGACTTCATCTTCCTACATAAGCATATTGTATTTATTTTCAAGCAAAATGTTAGCTTTATATAGTAAATTTCCCAACTATTCTAGCAAATGCTATGAATATGAACAGTATTGTAAATTTCCCAACTATTCAAACAAAATGTCAGCTAAACACATTCAAATGGTATATTGAATAGTATACATTCACACAAGCACACAAAGGTACTTACTATGAAAAGTTTCAATTGGTAGAAAACATCGAACAACATGAATTATTTTAAGACAATTTAATTGATATATCATAAAAAAGATTATAATGCCCATTAGTTCAAAATAGTTCTTGCGCAACACCACTTTGTCAACATATCTAGTCCCTCTGTCCGAAAAAATCTGAACACTTGTTGGGACATTGGGACACGAAGGTTAAGGAGATAAATTGTAGTGTGGTTATCATATATTTTTTTATTGAAAAATAGATGTGACATAAGCTGGTTGGGTATTTATCTATTGCAAAAGTAAATGCCATAGGGTATTTATCTATTGCAAAAGTAAATGTCATACAAAAAACAGGATTGTTCAAGCTAATTTAGCACAAAAAAAATGAATTGTTCAAACTATTATGAGATAGAGGGATTGTAATTTTGCTATCTTTCAAATTCTTATCCTAACATGACATTGCAATAACAACTCCATTACATTGCCCTACCAAAATGTGCAGTTCCAAACCATTCCCATACACTGCTTAACTTCGACATTTCACATTTTTCCTCGTATTCTTTTGTAAAGGGAACAAATATCTTCAACATGACAAAATGATGTGATCTAAGTAGAAGGAAGTAAGCTTATGTTTTTTTCTGGAAGAAACTAATTAAAGAAACAAGGATAGATAACTCACCAAATTACAGTTAGATAGAATTTTCTTGGGTCTAAGTCTCAAGAAACAAGCACAAAACTCAAATTATGCTTATTGGGGTATTCTTATGCTCCAGGGTAGAGGTGATCATGGGCTGGGTCGAGCCATCCCTAAAAAAAATTATCCATTGGTCGGGTCGGGCCGTGCCAAAATTTGGGCCAAAAATAACGGGTTTTTCGGGCCAAAATCGGACGGGGCTGAAATTTAGACTAAAAAGTCATTTTCGGCTTGCACAAAGCCCGTCCCAAAGCCAAAAAAATAAGGTCGGGCCCGAAAACGAGCCAAAAATTATGTTCAAGCCCGAGAAAAAATCGGGTCGGGTTGTGCTAATTTGATCACCTCTACTCCAGGGGTATAAGCTTTATGATTTTGATAGTCACAAAATAATCTTGAGTATAGATGTGATATTTCAAGAACAAGTGTTTCCATTCAAACACACTTCTTTTCCTTCTTTGTCTTCTGATGTTCCCTCTAACACTTTGGTTAATCCTGAACCAGAACTTCCACTGAGACACTTATTTTTGATTATCCTATTCATATTCCACCTTTTCCTTCTCCTTCTTCACCTATTCTTAAAATAATAATGATTCTTCTACCCTTGTTAATCCACATCAAGATCCTTCACCTATTGATTCTTCTCACATACTTTGATTCTTTTGGTTCTCCTAGGAGATCTGACATAATCAGGCATTTGCCAAGTAAATTTTAAGATTTTGTTTCATCTTCTTCACATCCTTTCTCTCATTCAGCTGGTTTATCACAAGTTCTGACTATTCCTGGACCTACTTCTCATCAGTAGTCTCAAGATAATCCTAATTGGATTAAGGCTATGAACAAAGAGCTAGCTACTCTTGAGCAGAATCAAACTTGGGGTTAATTTGCCTCCTTGTAAGAACTCTATAGATAGTGAATGGGTCTACAAAGTGAAGTTTAGACTTGATGGAAGTGTTAAAAGGTACAAGGTCAGGTTGGTCGCAAGGGGTAGTAAAGAAGTCAAAGGGAAGGACTTCAAGCATATACACTATCAATCATTTTCATAATTGTGAGGACTGTTATTGCTTTGGCTACTCCTCATAATAAGAATTTGCATCAATTGGATATAATTTATGCCTTTTTAAATAGTGTTATCAAATAAGAGCTTTATATGACTCCTCCTCCTCCTGGTCATGAGGCCCATACTAATCAAGTTTGTAAGCTTAAAAGATCATTATATATATTGCTTTCACTATCAAAGATTTGGGGGAATTGAAATATTTTCTAGGTATCAAGGCATTTATTCTAGATGATCTATAGGAATTCTTCTTAGACAAAAGAAATCTTTCATAGTCAGTAATATAGTGCATACTTCATTTTTGTGGGTTGAAACTTTAAAAAATCTTTTATTAGAATATTCTCATTTGTATATATAAAAAAACATATTCATGTGAGATCTTGTTAGATTCGTCTCAATGTTTAGTTTCATAATATCAACTTTTTATATTTTTTATTAATACGGAATTGAAGATATTAAAGGTCAAAGTTACGTCTTGGAGACCGTGTAAAAAAGAAACAAGCACTATATTATAGGACGGAGGGAGTATATGTTAGACATGTTGAGGGATGCTAAGATGGAATTTCGTAAGATTGCTGTTTTGTTTACCTCAAAGCACTTAGGCTTAACGCTCAGGATGGTGTTAGGTTAGATGATCCATAAAGTTACAGAAGGCTTATTCGTAGACTTCTTTACCTCAATATGATAAGACCTGATATCTCATATGTGGTACAACAACTTAGGAAATTTTTGAGTGATCCAAAGGTTCCTCACATGAATGCTGCTATGCATGTCCTTTCAGTCCTTAGATACTTAAAGGGTACAATGGAGTCTGGTTTATTCTATAGTAATAAAACTCCATTTTCATTTAATATCCTATATATAGTAGTATAGTGATGTTGTTTGAGGCAATTGTCCTTGTTTTGGTAGATCTCTTACTAGTTACTGTGTATACCTTGGAAATTCTTTGATTTAGTGAAAAACAAAGAAACAAAAGGCGATCTCTGAAGGCTCAGCGGAAGCATAATATAGAAGTATTAGTCACAGACAGGTGAAATTGTATGGTCTGATGGTTTATTACAACATATGAATGTTACCTTAACCTATTAATTTATTATATGACAACACAACATCTTAACATATTGCTGAGAATCTAGTGCTACATGAAAGAACTAAGCACATTAAGCTAGATGTTCATTATGTCAGATCAAAAGTTCAAGCTGGCTTTATCAAGAAACTTCATGTTTCTTCAGCTTTGCTGATTGTTGATATCATGACTAATTAAGGCTTTGGGGGTTGATCAACATCATTTTCTTTCTCTTAAGCTCGATCTGGTCCCTTATTCCTTTTCCCAGTTCCAGCTTGGGGGGATCAGAAGTTTGAGTTGATATCATTAGTTGGTTTACTTAGTTAGAGTTTAATTTGTCAGGAAGGTTGATAAATTGTACCAATGTAATTTAGCTTCTAGATCCTTCTCTCTCTCATCTCTACATATATATAAATAATGTAGTTTGTAAGATCTAAAGATTCAATAATACCTTTTATATCTTTCCCTCACAAAACTCTCTTATAGAATTCTCTCTCAATTCTTTTCTCAAAGAACAAGTTTTGACTTACTAATTGATTCTGTCTACGGATGTCAGTGGAGCAGGTCTCGTGGAGACTTGCCCCGCTTCCGCCCTAGTAAGGCTGATATGGGGGCATGTTTTTTGGGTGGTGGGGCGGGGATGAAGTTTAAAATTGCACCAGCCATGAGTGATAGGATGTTTGTGGATATTAGGTAATGCCTGCCACATTCCCCGGCCGCCTCGCCCCGCCCCATCCTCACCCGTCCATTTCTCCCCTATCTCATGCCCACATAATTAATGAAAAAAACCATATAGACACATAATCTTGTCTACTCACCTAAGCACCAATGATTATTAATACATATGCCTACTTTATCTGGATGAATGAATTAATGAAAAACGAGTCTAAAACCATTTTTATTCAAATCGTTTCGACCTTTCTTCAAATTATTTATTTACTCAAGCGAATTCTTCTAAACACTAATTTTTAAAGCCTTGTTAAAAATTCTTTCGATACTTTTTACGGCTGGACAACCATAGGAATAAACTTTTCAAAAAGGTTCATACGTCGAATTTTGATTTAAGACAGAATTTATGAGTAAATTACTAAAAAGGAAAAATTTCATAAAACTACATTTTATAATCAATTTTTTTTTTAAAAAAACTACCTTTTAAAAATTTTCTTTCAAAAAAATTACCTTATATAACAAAATTCTTTCAATATGCTACCATTTTACCGTAAATGGGGTTGAATCACTAATAATTGAATCACCGTAAATTGCTTTTCTTTCTTCACCTCTCTTTTTTCTCTTCTTTTCTCCCTTCCCCACCGGGCAGCAACACCTACGACGATTGTCATTTAGTGATTGGTATTAAATATAAACGTAAAATGTTAGTATATTGAAAGGAATTTGTTATATAAGGTAGTTTTTTGAAAGAAAATTTTTAAAAGTTAGTTTTTTGAAAGAAAATTTTTAAAAGGTAGTTTTTCGAAAATTTTCCTACTAAAAAAGAACTCAAATCGGACCACTTTCATCTTTTTTGGCTATATCTCACTCGTTATGAAACAGAATGGTTTAATTTCAAACTAGTTTTTAGGCCCGGGCTATGCCCCGGGTAATTATAATATTCATTTATTAACATTTTACTTTATAAATATAACACCAAACATTACTTGGTTTGGTGGTTAAGACTTTAGTGTATAAGCTTGAGGTCATGGGATCAAATCTTATAAGGTGCATTTTCTATTTTTTTTATTGTATGTGTGTTTACATAAAGTAAACACTCTAAGGGATATCGCCACGTGGCCTAGTTCCTTGCTTAGGAACGCCTTTTAATATATTAGTACTAGCTTTATATGCACGCTATGCGTGCGAAGTCGTTTATAAAGTTAAATTGTTGCATACTTACATCTAGCTCTTTCTATATAAGTTTTAAGTTTTATGTGTATGTGTGCGTAATCGTTATTGGAATTAAATTAGTTGCGTAATTACATCTGGTATTAATAGAGATAGAAAAATTATTTACAAAATTTACCTAAGAAAAACATATTCATAATGTAACAATATAATAACAAAGATAGTAAATGAAATCTCTAGTGTTTCAACTATGGAATTTGCCTTCATATAACTCGGTTAACCACATGCACTCTTCAGCCCAGTCGACTTGCAGCACATAGCTAACAGTATAAGAATGATCCGGATTGAACTCTTGCATTGGTGGAGGTAAGATCCAAGCGAAGGTTTTGTATCCAAGTTTTGAGAATAATATTTCCATGACTCGTTTGTGTCCATTTGGCTGCAGTAACGCAAACAATTGTGCATTTATTTTCAAGGGTGAGATATGGGCTTTGAAATTATGCAATGTATTCAAATGCGAGCTAGTTTGTAATAAATGAAAACCTGTTGAAGTTTAATTTTATGTCCGTAACTGGGCATCCCAAAATGAGTTGTGCAAGATCATGAAGCATTGTGATTTTTAAAGTACCACTTATATCACATATTGTTAGTCGAACTAACAATGCATTAATAAAATAAGATAAAAGTTTATTAGGTTAAATAAATGTTGGTTGTTTGATGATCGAGATCATATGAGATCGAAAATTATACCTTGGAATGGTTACAACATTTGTAATATCGCAAGACTCACATGCGGGAACTCCTTGGAAAATGTTAACCTTTTTTAGACAACGATGACATGCTTCATATATGATATTGTCAACATGCTTCATATATGATATTTTTGCATTCACATGTCCTCTTTATTCAGGTGTGAATGATTGTCGGTGACGTCTTTTCCTATCACTCCATTTCCTCCTTTGTTGTTGAACTTTTTGTGCTTCGTTTTCATCCATTATGAAACTACATAACATAATCTTAACTTTGTTATTGAGATATACACTATTATTAATTTTAGAGTAATCCCTCTATATGTAAGTTATATTTTATAATTCTATTTTGTTACTTTTTGTGTATGTGATTTACTTATCTATCTATAATTAATGTTTAAGTACTAATAAACTACTTTTTTTTAAGTTTTTGAAATCCTTGTTGTATAAGTCTCATATAACTATCTTTCAACATATAGACACCTATAAATTTTTATCTCGACTAAGGGTCTTCTCCCCCAAGACCCCAACTTATTTTCAATTCAGTTCAGTTCAATTTAGTTCAGTTCAGTTCAGCTCTGGATAATACTTTTACTCTCACATATCACTATTCATTTCAATTCGATCCAGTTCAGTTTAGTTCAGTTGTTTTATGCCGAAGAGAACAAACCTTAACTTATATTTGTGAGATTTAATAACTTTACTTATAATTTATTTAACAATAATTAGTGATATAATTTCTAAGTTTCTAACAATGAGTTGATAGTTGAAAAAATATATATCTTTAATCTAATAAACTAACCTTAATTAATGTTAAGTATTAACAAACAACTTTTTGAAAATTGTTGCTATCCTTGTTGTATGGGTTGGTATAGGGGTCACTATTCTATTATTAACTCGTTTTTTCGGTAATTGTATTTGAAAATTGTAATTTTTTATATTTACCATGATCATTGTAATTTTATTTTTCCTTTTTTTTTTAAGTAAAGAAGGTAGTTACTCTTTAGTTTGTCTTTGTTTTCTATTTTTTTGGTGTCCTACCCCTATTGAGTCTTGACATATAAAACAGGGATAATATTTGGAAAAGTACAGCATATGAAGGTGAAGCAGACATTTCAATAATATAACAATATGATACCAAAATACAATAACATAATATTATAGAGATACCATTATTAGTAATAATGTTATAGTCCACCTTACATAAAACTCAAGGGTCTTCCCATAAAAAAAACTCAAGGGTCCGTATCATAATTTGACTGCCTAATGTTGTAGTCCCCCTTACATAGAATGAAACTTATCTCCACTTTGAAAATAACTCATCTTAAACTAATGTGAAACTGAAAAAAACTGAAATATGCATGTGATTGGAATTAAATTATTTGATGGGAAGACCCTGAAATAAGTAAGGTGGTCCACACTAAACTAATGTTTGCGTAATTAAAACTGAAATAATGGTCCACACTAAACTGAAAAGAGAGAAAAAATAGCAACCGAAAGAATATGATAGAGAAATAGAGAAAGCAAAAAAACACTGTAATTATTTCAAGCTAATAATAATGTTTTTACATACGTGTAGTTGGTTTATAATTCGTTTCGGCAACACAAATCCGAAACAGGGTTTAACATAATATTGCAAAAAACATGTGAGTCATGAGATAGAGAGACAATCAAAGTATGAATGACAATAATAATAAGCTCATTATCTGCAACCTATGATAATAACATTGAATTAACTGAAAAATGCAATCCTCCCACATTCATAATGTGTATAATTAAACAAAGTAGTTTATTTCTCCAAAAAGTTCAAAGGGTAATGTGATTGATTAAAAATACATCAATATTTTTTATATGAATATGTCTCTACTGTACTCTCTAGTACATAACTTATAATCCTTATACCTATTTATAATCATAAGCTATAATACATATCACTTCCCCATTAACACATCACGCATTCACGCCCATTGCTTCTAACACACACTCTCCCTCCTCCTATCAAGTATCTACTATCTACCTCTCCTCGAAGGCTCCAAGGACATCTCATGCTTTCTCACTCCTAGGAGGCTCGTCGGCTACTCATCGACTTTTTCGTCAGTCTGGGGTCCCTAGTTGTCGCCGCCGTATCCTTATGCCTCCCTACCCATCTCACTCATGTCTTCATGACTTTGGCTATTTTCGTTCACTAATTTCCACCGACAACAATTGTTTTGGCAACACTTCAACGACAAAAATTCGAGAGATAAGCATTCGATTTGGCTTTTGAGTTGTTCAACATTGCCGATTTCGATATTGGCTTGCAGGTGAGTTTGAATTCGATTTATTTTCTATTTGCATGTGAAAGATTTCGGCAGTAGTTTTGCTTAATTTAATTTTGTTTGGGCTTGCTTGATTTGTTGTGAAGAAGTGGGAGATAAGTGTCGGCTTAATTTTTGTGACAAAACAGGGGATAAGTAACTTTTATTGATATTATAAATTTTAGAAAAGTATATTTTTTTTGAATAAAAATGTCGAGAATAAAGTATTATTTGCATGCCTGAAAATCATAATTTTTCTTACTGTTTTCCAAAGCAGATCTGGAAAATGGTCGTAGATTATAATTTTTCTTACTGTTTTTTTTTTTTATGAAAAACAATCTGTAATTATTCAATAGATAGATTTTTTTTGTTTATAAAAAAGAGATACCTACATGAAAAGAACCGGCCCAATTACGGAGGTTAAGTTGTACAAAGCGATGGAGATTATCAATGCCCAATGAATTTGTTCTGACAAAGAAGTTTAGGGGGTTAATGGAGAGGAAATGGAGCAAGATAATGATGACATAATGTACTGTTAATTGTTATGGGTAATGGCTACTGCATGAACAAAAGATGATAATTGGAAAACCACCAGAATTTTTTTTTTTCTCTTGATTATAATGCTAAATTTTATTGGTTATTACCTCATTTTCCCGAAAACAAAAACAATTTGCAATTGCACACCTACCTTTTCAATGGTTTCTTGATTCACCTTGCAAGTGCCGCTTTTTTGTTGATATTTGGTTGATGAAACTTGGCCGATTGCACTGATTTCGCACAAAAAACATCATCAAAATCAATAATGTTCCGAATGAAGAAACACCTTTTAATGTGAGAAAGAAGTAAGAAAAACCTTGTAATTATTTGCTTGAGAAGTCGTGAGATTTGTTGCTTCTTATGGCTTGTTGAGTATAAGTGTAAAGTATCCTGAAAAAATGAATGATTTGTTTATCAAATTAAATTGGAGAAGCAGTTATTTGTGAACAAATCAAGGCTTTCTCTGCTATGTGATTACCTGCTCTTGGTGGAATTATCTCTGCTTTGGTGTAATTATTTGCTGGAGAAGTCGTGAGATTTGTTGCTTCTTATGGCTTGTTGAGTATATGTGAAGAGTATCCTGAAAAAATGAATGATTTGTTCATCAAATTAAATTGGAGAAGCAGTTATTTATGAACAAATCAATGCTTTCTCTGCTATGTGATTACATGCTCTTGGTGGAATTATCTATGTTCTAATACTTCTATCTTTTGGGTATTTTGCTGTGAGAGTTTTGAAGAGGATGAACTGAAAGTGGAGAAAATGCAACAGTAGGAAGGAGAAGGAGAGGAACTGAAGAAGTGTTTTGCAGTTTTTTTTTTGCAGTTAGTTTTTGTCCCTTGTAATCAGGGATTGAGTTGGGCAGTTACACTATGCTAATTTGCACGTTGTGTAATACTATATTTTTTCTTTTCTGAATTCGGTTACCTTCCTTTTTTTATTTTTTATTTTTTCCTTTTTTCTATTTTTGGTGTCCTACCCCTCTTCCCATATAGAATAGAGATAGATAGATTCATTGGAAACTAGATTTATGGGGATTTTCGCTGACATATTAGAAGTCCAATTTTAGAGGTCTGGACCAACAGATATGGGCTTTAGAAAACTCGTGTGTGCAGCAATCCTTTGCAAAGTGCATAAGCCCTGCGCTAAGTGCAGAAGCCCTGCGACATGTGCATTAATTTTTTTTCCCAATGATATTGCCTGGGATAATAATTTTTGTGATTAGCCATCAGTTACAGTATGTCACATGACATATTATGTGACTGACGAAGGTCTGCATGGCTGCAGACTCAATCTTTAACCTAAGTTTTGGATGTGCCTATAAGTTTTCATGATTTTAGAAGACTTTTACACACTTTTTTCGGTGATATATCTCTCTTCTCCCACCTCATAGGCCATAGCAACCCTACAAATATTTCTCCATTATTCTCTTTAAATTCTTTCACCAAAAACCATACAAAAGCATTTAAAATCTTCATCAAACATAATACAAGTTCATCCTTCTCAACACTATTACTCCAAGGCTTGTTCGACTTCAATCTAAATCTGTACAAACTCACGACCCATGTCGAAGGTAAATCCTGAGGGTCCTTTTCCTAATCCCAATTATAGTCTTTTATTATCAACAATTTATATTCCATGATGTTGATATCACAAGCACCATTGTGTATACATAAATATTACTATTGTTATTAACAATTGCGTAAACATAAATATTACTATAATTATTAAAAATTTGTATTCCCTGATGTTGATATCGTACACACTATTATTATTATTACTTTTATTATTACTGTTGTTGTCGTTGCTGTCGTTGTCGTTGTGGTTGTTAGAGGCAGTTCTTGGCCTGTGCAGGGTGGGCGACCGCACAAAGCCTCCAAATTAAAAGAGCCCAAAAAAATATCATATAAGTATTAATACTTCCCGCGTATTGAAACAAAAACAATCTGGAGCAATTGGTAAGATAATGAGCTCTCTTGACATGCGGTACAAGTTCGAATCTTGATGATGTTTTTTTTCTACAAAATATATGTGTGACAGCGGTATGTCTCTCTTCTTCGTTTTCTTTCTGTGTTTTTTTTATCTTGAATGGACATTAAAGAGACAAGCTTTAATTGCTTTGTCTCTTGAAATCTCCGTCAATTTACATGTTCAAGTCTCCATATTTTTGTTCTTCCCTTTTCCCAAATTCCAAAGACCCAAAATGCAGGGCCGTTCCTGAACCATTTTTGGCCCGGGGCAAAATAAGAAAAATGGGCCCCTAATACATTAGAAATTTATTTAATGAATATTTATTAAATTAATCCATAAACCAAACTTTTTCTTTGTGACAGAACTATAAACCAAAGTTATATCATTACATTCTAACAAAAAATTGAAAATATATCAAAATTACAATTGCAACTAAAATTAGAATTACACTCAACAATAAAGATTAATATAAGAAATCAGATTCAAAGTTCAAATCTCACTCATCAATAAAAATAACATTACAAATTTAATATCAAATTTAAGTATCAGTTAGCAATTTTAAATAAGTATCACCAAATATTAAAAAGAAAATAATAACTTAATGTTATTTTATTAATTAGCGATTATGATTGAAATTGAAACCATAAATAAGATTAAAAAAATTATATCAATTATGAAATTAAGGTTTTTAAGGTACTAGAAAATATATAAGTTTGAACTACAAATTGAAAAAGCAAAGATATAACATTAATTAACACAAATAAAAAAAAAACTAGAAGAAGAATTTGGAAACATGATCCTTAGCCGAAATAACAGTCTTCAAAATTTCCACACCGGAAATCCTCAATTGAAAATCAACCCCTCTTTATTTTTAAGGCATTTATATATGCCCATAAAAATTATGACTTTGGTAAATCTGTGAAAATTTGAAATGTTTAGAGTAATGGATTTTTAGATGAATTGTGATACATGGAGAAGATAAAAGAAGAATGTAATGGTTGTTTGTGGCAATAACATATATTCAGTTAAGAAGAAAAATTACGGTAGTGAAAATGAGGAAACAAAAGATTATGGGAGGTGGGAATTTGGAAGCTATCTTAATTAGAATTAATTCCCCTTAAAATACTTAGAATTAATTATGCCTTTGACTTATGGAAATTAGTGTCTTAGACTCTTAGGTGGCATGCGTGTCTTTGGTATTTGAAGGAAGCTGGAGTGTTTCCCGCATGATTCGTCATTTGTTAAGTTTGATTTTTTTATTTATGTTTTTTGTTAATCAAAGAAGGCTGAATCAGTTTTTTAAATATTGGGCCCTGGGCGGGCGCCCTGCCAGCCCCGCCCCAGGGCCGGGCCTGCCAAAATGTTTACTTCCATCCAAAATTGTAAATATAAAATCCCATTAATGTCATCACCTCCCAAAAAATTTAGTCCTATTAGTACCTATTATTAACAATTCAACTGTGTAATTGAGTTATTTATGTGAAATTGAACCAGTATACTCACAATAGAAGTTGAAGAGATGGTTTCTTTATTGCTCAATTTTAATGATTAATCCTTAACTATTATAGTTTTTTGATTTTTTTGTTGACAAAATTGTATACTTATTTTAAGTACCAGTTAAGGGCCCAAATTTGAGAATTTGAACAGGGCCTCGATAATGGTACCCCCGCCCCGGTTGTTGTTGTAGTTGTTATTGTTGTTGTAACTTTTTGTTATTATTATTATTATTACTACTATTATTATTATTAGTATAATAATAATAATAATAACAATAATAATAATAATAATAATAATTATTATTATTATTATTATTATTATTATTATTATTATTATTGTTGACTTGTTGTTGTTGTTGTTATTAGGCTTCAATGATCTTATTATGTATTGTTTTGCTTTTATTTTCTTATTTGACTTATTTTTTATGGTTTGATTTTTTTTTTACCACTTGCATTTATTGAATCAAAACTTAAATAAACAATCTAACTCTTAAATTACATAACTTGGACAACTGCACAAACACCTTTTGATATATAGCAAAGGTCATTGAAAATTAGATCTTTGATGTTAAAAACCAACTTAACTAGCATTATTGTCTGGCTTTTACGTCGCAATTAATTGATTCTGTGTATTTATTGAATGTTTCAATTATTATGTCATTAGAATAAAATGGAGGCCTATATTTTTTGGGCAAATTTGGGCTTATGACCTAATTTTACTCTCACCCTCGAACTCTTAATCTAGTTCATAAACATTTGCATTGGAATCATTAAGGGGAAACCATCATTTAATTATATCCCTTTAGTTGGTTCCTTCATCGTATAGATTCAATATACTTCTATGAGTTTTTCTTTTAAAAATATGTTGTCGACTTCCTTCTTCTAATAAACAGATCCAGTGTAGATAATAACTTTTAGACGCCTAAAACAACCATCATATCACATTATTTTTACCCTTCTCTATATTTTATTTGGATGGAAGTCTCAAAATGTGGTATATGGTAATGTGTAGGGGTGTGCACCGGTCCAGTACTGGACCGGTTGGGCCAAAATCTGAAATTTTTTTGGACCTGAACCGGTCCGGTCACCGAAAAATTCCGGTTTTGGATCGGACCGGACCGGAAACCCGGAAGCCCATATTTTCATGGACCGGAGACCAGATCGGTCCATTCCGGTCTGGTCCGGTCCGAATTCCGATCCCGGTCCGAAACTGCACACCCCTAGTGATGTGTGCGTGAGAGGGTTCACTAATACAAGTCCTAGTTCTGTTAGGACATCCTATGTAGTTCCCTAGTTCTGTTAGGAAACTATGTATTTTACTTGATTTATAACTCTTTTGTCTATAGGTTTTTACCTTTCACTTGAAAGGGTTTTCCTATTTGAGACTTTAGTTTCATTTCTTGTTTTAAGAGTTAGAGTAAGAATAGGAGTGTTGTTAGTTTTGGCCGTGTGCTTAGGCGTGTGGCTAGTTAGTTATTTATTCTTATCTTTAAAATTTCCTAGTTGCATTAGGAATAGGAACTTATGTACTTATACATTTTGATTTTCGTAATAAAGAAAGTAGTTAATGTTTTTGAGTTTAACCTATTCCTTGTGAATTAACGTTTTAGGAGAGAATCCAAGCTTTGGTAGTGAATGCAAACAAAAACTCTAGCTATTATTAATCCTTGGTTAGGAATTAATAATTTCATATCCATTGTTACCTATTCGTTTCAATAGAAATCAGTCACAAACGTGCATAAAATCAATCAAGAAACGCATTAAGCCTTCATTAGCTATGAAGATTTGCTTTCTTGGTTCAAGATTCATCCAAGATTCAATCATTGTAGCAAAAACTTAAAGAAGAGCCTTCAACAGGGCCGGCCCTTAGCATGAGCAAGGTGAGCCCACGCTTAGGGCCCCCCAAATTACAGGGCCCCCAAATGAAAAAATATGATATTTGTTATTTTTAAAAAAAAATTCAATTATTTTCATCATTCTTTTAGGCAGCAGCATTTAAATTCCTTTCATCCTTTCTCCAATTCCCATAATTCTTTCTTTTCTCCAATTCTCCCACCTCAATAACTTCCCTATGTCTCATCTCCCAATTATCACAAATATGATGCTTAGAATTCTCTATTTAATCTTTCTACACAAACCCACAACCATGTCCTATTTCCTTTCTCTCATCTCAAATTGCTTCAAAAAATGCTCGGAGGACGAAGTATATCAAATTGGTGTGGCTGCTGGGATATTGAAGCTTATACCCTCGAAAGATACCGAGAACGTAGACCCTATTACAGCCTTAGCAAGACAAGTTGCGGATCTCATGGAGATGCAAGCAGGTGTTCAAGCAAGTATGCTACAGATGCAACATGGGATGCATGAATTTAAGAGTGGAGAGCAATCAGATATATCGAATAATAGCATCCACAACCGAAGGAAAGAAGAGGACTTGAAGCTCTCGGATCTTTCCTTCTTTGATGGAGATGATGATGCCGAGGCATATCTGGATTGGGAGAGGAGCATGGAGCGCCTCTTCAACCACAAGCAACTCGAGGAACATACTTGTTTCTCCTATGCTAAGCTCAAGCTTGCAAGGTATGCTTCTCTTTGGTTTGATTCCCTTCAATCTAAACGTGAATCTAAAGGAAAACCACCCCTTGATACATGGACCGAATTGAAAACAAACATGAAAAAGAGGTTCGTGCCAAGAACGCGTAAACAAGACTTGTTCTTGAAACTGAATTCTTTAACTCAAGGTTCCATGAGTGTTGAGAAGTATATTAAAGAATTTGAAAGACTTTATATAGCATGTGATTGCCGAGATCAAGAAGAGCAAAAGATTGCAAAGTTGGTGCTTGGATTGAACAAAAGTATGCGCAATTATGTTGAACTCCAACCTTTGACAACGTTTGATGAAGTTTCTTGGCATGCAAGTTGGAAAGGCAGCATAAAGGCTCGACCTTTGGTGGGTTTAAGTCCATGAAGACCGAAGCTGAGGTTCCTAGTTCATCTAAAGAGAGTGTACGTGCGAAGAACACTACACAAGAAGTCATGGATGCATTGAAAGGCAAGCTAACTGTTGGGAATTCTAAGGAAGCTCCCGTGAAAAAAAACAATATGTTTTAAGTGTCAAGGATTTGGGCATGTGGCTCGCAACTGCCAAATCGTGCTATGGTGTCAAGGGAGGAGTACTATAACTTCTTAGTGCATAACAAGGATGATTTAGGAGAGCAAGAACAAGAGGTGGCGCAACAAACACCCGTACTTGACATGTCTAGTGAGGAGTTTTGGAGTAATAAAGCCAAGTGTAGTCCGGAGAGTCTAAGTTCAGTGTTGGTGCTTAAGAGGTCTTTGCTTGCAGAACTTCAAGATGAGCAAGAAGATGTTCAAAGACACAATCTTTTTCACTCGAATTGCATAGTAGAAGACCAAGCTTGTTCCTTTATTATTGATAGTGGATCGTGCACAAATGCTTGCTCCTTGACAATGGTGGATAGATTGCAATTGCCTAAGATAAAGCATCCTAGCACCTACAAACTAAACTGGTTGAACGACGATAGTGGCGTGTGCGTAAGGAAGGAGGCCTTGGTTAACTTTATGGTGCGAGATTATCATGATGAAATTTGGTGAGATGCCATCCCTATGAAGGCTTGCTCGTTGTTCCGTGCGTGAGAGAGTTCACTACTACAAGTCCTAATGCTGTTAGGATATCCTATTTAGTTCCCTAGTTCTGTTAGAAAATATGTATTTTACTTGCTTTATAACTCTTTTGTCTATAGGTTTTTACCTTTCACTTGAAAGAGTTTACCCTATTTGAGACTTTAGTTTCATTTCTTGTTTTAGGAGTTAGACTAAGAATAGGAGTGTTGTTAGTTTTTGCCGTGTTCTTAGGCGTGTGGCTAGTTAGTTATTTGTTCTTATCTTTAAACTTTCCTAGTTGCATTAGGAATAGAAATTTATGTACTTATATATTTCGGTTTTCATAATAAAGAAAGTAGTTGATGTTTTTGAGTTTAACCTATTCCATGTGAATTAACGTTTAAGGAGAGAATCCAAGCTTTGGCACTGAATGCAAACAAAAACTCTAGTTGATTATTATTAATCCTTGGTTAGGAATTAATAAATTCATATCCATTTTACCTATTCGTTTCACTAGAAATCAGTCACAAACGTGCATAAAATCAATCAAGACACTCATTAAGCCTTTAATAGCTATCAAGATTTGCTTTCTTGGTTCAAGATTCATCTAAGATTCAATCTTTGTAGCAAGAACTTACAGAAGAGCCTTCAAATCTATATCATGTAGTGGACCCTAGTATCGTGGGTATAAGTCTATATAAGGTGAGTTTGGGTACCCATGAGGGTTGTTGGGGGGGGGGCGAGGGGGATGGTTTCTATTTTGTATTCGTTGGGGTTGTGATGAATTTGGATATTTCTCTACCATGGTGCTGGCAGAGATGGGAATGTGATTTTTAGACAGATACAGATGTGGAGGGACCATCCTCCGCATCCACCCCACCCTTTTGACATCCCTAATTATGTCTACATGACTAGTAAGATGTAGCATGAGCACCATTTATTGCACTTTTGAAATCTCTTTTTCATTTTTTCTTCTTTTGGTTACTAAGCATATACTAGTTGGTTGATATCAACGTCAAAATTATGAAATGAGGCAGCTTGTACTTCTATTATGTTAGCAACTAAAAGTGAAATTGCAAAGAAACAGCCTACAATTTGCCAACGAGGTGTTGCTTTTATTGTTGTTATTGTTGTTCGAGGTGTTGTATCCAGTATCCATGTGTATTTTTGTTGGGAGAATATGAGTTTTAAGAATTATTGTTAAAAGTTTTTTTCCCTTTTTTTTGTTTTTTTTTAGATCTATTGTTGAAATGGTGGTCATATGATTGTTGGGTATGGTAGGCGATGGTGGTGCGATGATCTGCGCTGGCAGAGGTGGTAGTGGCGCCGTTGGGTTGGTAGAGGAGGCAGTGGTGGTGGTGGTGGTAGTGTAGTTGTTAATTTCTTTGTAATTTTTGTATTTCATTCATTTTTTGGTTGTTATTTTTCTGTAATTTTAATTTGATATTTAGTTAGTTAATCAAAGTAATATTTGCCCGTCAATTTAAGTAGGTTTTGTGTTAATTCAAGTAATATTTTGGTTTGATAGTGAAGTGATAAGTCTAATTGATTTAGTTCTCTAGTTAATACAAAAGTGAAAGAAACTCATTTGTCTCTCTTTCATAATATATTAATTATTATTTTGATTTTTATAAATGTTTCAATTGCAATATTTTAAACTATCATGTTATTAAAAAATATATTTCTAAGTACTACCTACTTATAAAAAGTTATAAAGGAATCATATAGTATATATTTAGTAAAAGATAAAATTAACATATTTAAATGATTTTTTGTACATATAGAATAATAATTAAATTTTAATAATTTTATGGGGTTTAGTCGTCCAAATAAGTTGGTTTGAAAAATTGGATCAAATAAGGCATATCTTATTTTATCTGATTCAATTAAATTATAGTTGAATTCAGGTCGATAATAAACAAAAATTGAGTTGAACCAGGTATTTACTAGGTCTAGTTGGGTTTTGGGTTAATATCTGGTTTAGTTACGGTCAAGTTCGGGTTTGAATGCAGGTTTGTGTGGTCAGGTCAGAATATAATCTTTGCGAGTGGTGCCGGTCGAGTGCCGGTAATCCAGGTCGGGTTTCGGTCAGTGCAGGGGCCCGACTCCACGGTGTCGAACCGGGTTGCAGTCGGGTCGATATCGAGGTTGACCCATGGTCGGATTCTGTTTCTGACACCAGTAATATTTGGGTTGAAAACTAGATGTTACATATATTGGTTGGTTTGGATAGGAAATATAGAAAAAAAAGCTCTCAATTTCGCTTCAATAGAGAGAAAAATGGTCAAAAAGCTTGGGAAAGAGAAGGAACTACAGATAGAGAAAGTCTTGTCTTCTTTCCGTTCTCATAGAATGGTATTGAATTAATTGCTGGAGAGCATTAAAATTTACGCTAATTTGTATTTTTTCGTATTATTATACTACGTTTAGTTGTAGTCGAATGGTTGCATCATGGGGAAGTAAGTACGAGTTGGGGTTTCGATCTTCTCGTTGAACTATGTAGTTTGTTTGTTTGAATCATTGCTATAAATATATCAAGGTATTGGTGTTAGTATTGGAATTAGTTTCCTATATGGTTTAGAATCATTATTAATTTTGTTTCCTAATCTCACATTGTTTCCTATATTTTGCTGTAATCTTCCCTTCTCCTTGATGCCCGAGGTAAGCTGTCTAGGATGTATACATATTGATGGTAAATATTCAATACAGATCATCATAATATTTTCCTCACAAATTTGTCATGGTTTTAGAGCATGTTATGTAATCCAATTTTTTTCTCTACTCTTTTCTGTTGCATACATACTTTTGGATCTCCAGCCACAATTTTTTCCCCCAATTCTCATATGTTTACTTCCTCAGTCGGTCTTAGCCACAATTTGTTGGGAGTAGTTTCTCACGTAGCATCATTATTCTGCTTCCAACTGCATCATCATGACTGGTACTGACGACATGGGTGGTAAATCCACTCCACAAGTTATACACGATCATCCTTCCATTTATTTTCTACACCCTTATAAGGGTCCAGGAATATCACTCACCAAGTATGTGCTAATTGGTGATAATTTTGATGTTTGGGCTAAAGCTATTGTGAATGGTTTGGAGGGTGAAAATAAATATGGTTTTATTAACGGTGATTTCCTTAAACTCGTGATGAACAAGGTTATGAATTTATTGCTTGGAAAGCCCATAGCTCTACTTTGTGTGGTTGGATTTTTTATTCAATTGATGCTAGCATTTAACCCAGTGTTGCGGGTCATAAAATTGTATCTGAAATGTGGACTGATTTGCACGAATGCTATGATATTGTTAATGGTCCCCGAATTCATCAACTTAAAACTCTTTATCATACTCTCCATCAAAAGGGTATGCATATTATTTCCTATCTCTATTTTATATGGCAATAGGGGTGAGACACGAAAAGATACAAAAAGGAAAAAAGAAAAAAGAAAAAAAGGGATGTAACTACCTAATTAATTGAAAAAATAAAATGATAAAAAAGGCATAACAAAAAGAAAAGAATGAAGATTTACAACACAGTCAGTTATTTCCCTCCCAACTAAATTTTTGAAAAAAATTTAAAAATCCCTGATTTAGTGGGGTAAATTGATTAAAAATTTAAAAATCCCTTATTTATTTGATGTAATTAGCAATTAATTTAATTTTTTACATGTTTTCGTACGCGTCACGTGTAGATAAGGCTAGTTACAATAAATTCAAGTCTATTTGGGATGAATTATATGGATATATTGATGTCACTTGTGGGTGTACATGTGCTGCCACCCTAAGATCCATGCCCGTTTTGAGTAAGAGAAAACACATGACTTTCTACTAGGCTTGGAGGATGAACAATAAGGTCCCATACGTGATCAGATTTTAGGGATGGAACCTTTCTCTGTCCTTAATAAAGCATTTTCTATGGTTTCTCAAGAAAGACACCAAAATATTGTCCGCAGCCGTGATGATAAAACGAAAGCCTTAAGCTTTGCTGTCCAGTCTGCGTCTTCCTCCACTACCCCCCGGTTCTCACCTATGCCTTCGGGTTCCTATGGCACTTTGATTTGTACTTAGGGGGAGTTTGGTTGGAAGTGGGGAAAAGGAAAGGAATCAAGTAAGGGTTAGGAAAGGAAAGGAACCCCAAACCCCCCCAATTTACCCATGTGTTTGGTTAGACAAGAGAAAGGGTAACAAAAGGTGGGGGGTGTTTTCGAGGGCTGGGCTGGGATTTTCGGCGGGTGGGGTAGTGTTTTCGAGGGCGGGGTGGGGTTTTCGGCGTTTGGGGTAGTGTTTTCGAGGGGTGGTGTGGGGTTTTCGACGGTTGGGGTGGTGTTTCCAAGGGTCGGGGTGGGGTTTCGGCGGGTGGGGGAGGTTTTCGGCGGGTGGGGTGGTGTTTCGGCGGGGGGTGGTGTTTTCGAGGGGTGGGGTGGGGTTTTCAGCGGTTGGGGTGGGGATTCGGCGGGGGGGGGATGTTTTCGGCGGGTGGGGTGGTGTTTCGGTGGGTGAGGTGGGGTTTTCGGCGGGTTGCGGGGGTCGGCGACTCGGGTGGAGGGTGGTGGTGGCGGCCGAAATTGTCGTGGTGGTGGTCGGTAGGGTCGGCATGGTGGTGGTGGTGGTGGTGGTGGTGGTGGTGGTGGTGGGGTGGTCGGTTGTGTTATGGTGTAGAGGATTTGGGGGTATCCAAAACCTTGGGGGGCTAGGGAATGGATCTAAGGGTAAGGGGGGTAATTCTAAACTGAAAAATGGGTAAAGGGAAAGGAAAAAATCATCAATCAAACATCAAGTAAGGGAAACCTAAGTTTGGAAACCCTTTCCCTTTCTTCACACGCCTCAACCAAACGCCCCGTTATTGTGGAAAGGCAGGCCATGACTACGACCACTATTATCAACGCATTGGTTTTCCATCTGCACCTCGCGGTCGTGGTCGTGGACGTCGTGGTCGAGAGGGAGCCGGAGGACGTGGACAATATGCCTCTACACCTCCTGCAGCAGCACACGCTGCTACTACAACCCTTCCACCATCAGCTTCCACATCGGCTAGTGGTGCACAAGCTTCTCCAGGGCTCACTATAGATAAGGTTCAAAAATTACTAAGTCGTCTTGAGCCTTCTTCCTCTTCTTCAGACAAGCACCTCTTTGGTAAGCATGCTTCACTGTCTTCTTGGTTACTTGATAGTGGGGCATCCCATCATATGACCAATTTTTTGGATCATTTATATAATTGTTGTGACTTGCCCCCTCAACCTGTACATCTTCCTGATGGTGTTCAAACATGTACAATTAAACAAGGGAGTGTTTGGTTATCTTTCGACCTTATTATTCATAATGTTTTATATGTCCCAAATCTCAAGTGTAACTTGATTTCTGTCGGGCAATTGATTCTTGACTCCACTTGTTTTGTTACTTTCACTGATCAGATGTGAATTATGCAGGACCGTAATTCGAGGAAGGTGATTGGACTAGGTGAGTTTCGAGATAGGGTGTACTACTTCAGGTCAATGACACAACATGTATCTTCTAATGCAAACAACCTCATACTATGTTTTCTCTGAGTGATAATAAAGCAAAACATTTGTTTGATTTAATTCACTGTGAGCTTTAGGGTCCAAATACTTTGTCTTCTTTTACGGGCTCCCATTAATTTTTAGCTATTGTGAGGACGGTTCTCAAGCTGTGTGTGTGTATTTATTGAAGGAAAAGAGTGAAGTTTTTTCATGTTTACAAAATTTTATTGTCATGGTGAAAACACGATTTGACAAAGTTATCAAAATTGTTCACTCCGACAATGGAACTGAATGTACCACTACACCTTTGCAACAATATTTTTGTGCTAATGGCATGCTGTTTCACAGTTCATGTGTTGCAACTCCTCAACATAATGGTCGGGTTGAACGAAACAATATCGACATATCCTCAACGTAGCTCGCGCTCTGCGATTCTCAGCCTCTCAACCGCTTGAGTTTTTAGGGGAAAGTGTGTCCAAGTTGCTGTCCACTTGATTAATCGGACCCCGGCAAAAATTTTATACAACAAATGTCCTTATGAGGTACTCTTTGGTTCCCCTCCCTCCTTGGATTTGTTACCTGTCTTTGGATGTTTATGTTATGTCCATAATAAAACACGTCATCGGGATAAATTTGCTTCCCATGGTCGAAAACGTGTCTTCTTAGGCTACAAAAGGGGTGTAAGGTGTTTGATATTGAAACCAAAGAACTATTTGTTTCACGTGATGTTCGGTTTTTGGAAGATTGCTCTTTCTCCAAACTCCCAGTCCACTGATGTTGATGGGTCAATAGTGGATTAGAATATGTGTTCTCTGGACGAATTTGTGTGTATTAGTGATAGGGGAAGTGATTCTCCAAGGGTTGCTGCCAATGACCCTACTTCACGCACCGCAACCTACTCGTGCACCTTCAGGTGTTCACCCTACCCCTGCGTCGCCACAGCAACCCCCCCACCAATAACACACCTACCAGCTCACACCCACCAGCACCTGCTTGTGACTCGGCAACACCCAACAGCATATGTCGTGCTTCAGACACGTCTGGTGCGACCTCTTCTTTGGAAAAACCCCCTGATTTGAGCAGCTCACTAGCTGGTTCACGTGAGCCCACTTCAGTTGATGAAGCTCCATTGGTTGGTCGTGGACATCGTACTCGGCATCCTCCACATTATTTATCTGATTATATATGTCACTCGGCTCGCACCTCACACCCCATCTCCGACTCTTCCGCTCCTTCGCCTTCTTCAGGTATGCAGTTTCCTATAGCAAATTTTGTTACTTATGATAATTTTGTTGATGATCATCGGGATTTTCTTACCCATATTACTACTAATATTGAGCCCAGGACCTGTAAAGAGGTTGTACAAGCACAACGTTGGCGCACGACAATGCAAACTAAAATTGCTACTCTTCAGAAAAATAGAACCTGGAATATTACTTCGTTGCCAGTAGGAAAATGGGCTATCGGATGCAAATGGGTTTGTAAAACCAAATATCGTTCTGATGGTTCAATTGAGAGAGACAAAGCCCATTTACTGGTTCTTGGAAACCATCAGACACAGGGGGAGGATTTTCATGATATATAACATACAATTGCTCCCGTTGTCAAAATGGGCAGTGTCCGTACTTTTCTTGTTGTGGCTGTTGCTAAAGGATGGGAAGTTCACCAGTTGGATGTTAGCAACGCCTTCTTACATGAAGATTTGCATGAATAAGTTTATATGAAACTTCCACATGGTTTGCGACATTTATCTAAGTTTATAAGTTTACATGGAGATTTGCCTTCGTTGTCATTTATCTAAGTCTCTCTATGGCTTACGACAATCTCCCTGAAACTGGTTTGCAAAATTATCTAGTGCACTTCAGAAATATGGTTTTCAGCAATCTCAAGCTGACCATACTTTATTCACTTATCGTCGTGGTGGTGATATTGTTTATGTGGATGGCATTCTTGTTGCGGGAAACAATTCAGTTTTATGTACTACCTTTAAAAGGTACTTAGATAACTGTTTCCAACTTAAAGATTTGGGTCCGTTGAAATATTTTCTGGGAATTGAGTGTGCTCGTTCGGCTGAGGGCATGTCCTTGTGTCAACAGAAATACACTACTTTAGATCTTTTGCAAGAAGCGGGTCTCCATGGTTTCAAGTCCGCTGACACTCCTTTGCCACAAAATCATCACCTAGGCGCTGCTACTGGGCAGCCTACCCGGATCCTGCCTGATACTGACGTCTTATTGGTTGCCTTCTTTATTTGACGTTAAAACGTCTGAATATTTCCTATAATGTTCATGTTTTATCCAAATTCATGCAGACGCCGTGTCAGGATCATTATGATCTTGCACTTCGTGCTCTACGATATCTAAAGTCTCATCCCTGACAAGGTGTGATACTACGCTCTGACAGTGATCTCCAACTTTATGCATAGTACGATTCCGATTGGGCTAATTGTCCTATTTCTCGTTGCTCTGTTTCGGGATATTTTATTATGCTCGGTTTCTCTCCTATTTCTTGGAAGAGTAAGAAGCAAGGCACCGCATCACGCTCTTTAGTTGAGGCTGAAGATAGGGCCATGGCGTTTTGTTGTGCGGAAATTAAATGATTGCGGTTTTTTCTTGCCTGCCTTGGGGTTTTTCACTCTTCTCCATTTCGTCTTTATTGTGACAACCAAGCGGCCTTTCATATTGCCACTAACCCCATTTTTCATGAGTGGACCAAGCATAATGGCATTGGTTGTCATTTTGTTCTAGAGCTACTTATTGTCGGCATCATTGCCACCGCGTATATTTCGTACATCTTTGCAGTTGGCTGATTTGTTTACTAAAGCTCTTGGTGCTGCACAATTTTCTTCTTCATTGGACAAGTTGGGCGTTCGTAACCTTCACGCGCCTCCTTGAGGGGGAGTATTGGTATTAGTTTCCTATATGGTTTAGAATCATTATTATTCTTGTTTCCTAATCTCACATTGTTTCCTATTTTGTTGTAATCTTCCCTTCTACTTGATGCCCAAGAAAAGCTGTCTAGGATGTATATATATTGATGGTAAATATTCAATACAGATCATCACAATATTTTCCTCACAAATTTGTCAGTTAGCTTTTAGGATTTTCAACCAAAAAACATCCTTAAGTAACGGTTCTATTCTTATAATCACCCCTTATTAAGGTGTTGGTGTCAGCTTTTAGGAAAAAGAATGAAGTGTGATAACAGATGGAAAGCCATAGAAACTGGCGAATATGACGCTTTTGCATAGGGATTTTGAATGAGACTGCAAAGAAAGGGTGCGAAAAGCTCAAAATGCGCAGCTACCCAAATGTACTTGATTTGAGCAACTGAACAGTCAAAACTTGCTAACAGTATCATTTTAACTCTTAATTAAACACAATGAGTTAGGTGCTTGAATTTAGGGGCATGATCAAATGGAGAGTTCAACTAGGTTGCACATAGATGGATACGGATACGGGTTCGAATTCGAGTACGGGGACGGGAAATGGTGAGATTTCAAAATTTTAGGAATGGGTACGTGTACCATATAGGATACATATCATATCGGCTACGAGTACGAGTACGTAACCTAGAAGAAGTACCCTTGCTACATAGGAGTTCAGAATGGTTTTAAAAGTGCAGATCATTGATAAGGATGCTTTCATATTTCTCTGTGTCCTCTTGGATCTTAAAAATGAGTTATCTCCCCCACTATACAAGATAATACCTTCCAAATGCACCAATCACCATATCCAATTAATCCTGGGTTTCATTATGCAATGATAGTCCTTTCAACTGAACAGGTTGCAATTAAGCATTGACATTGTAAACTCCAGGTGTGGCTTATGCTGCTTATCCAGTCTAATTTGCACTACTAGAATGAGTACGGGCAATGAGCTGTCTAGTTTTGTTAAATTAGCCAACAGTATATCACTTCTATGTACCAATTCGCCTTGGTTATTGGATAGCAGTTTGTGAGGAGGTCGACGAATTAGGTGACACTGTGCTTATAAACCAAGATCTAACTCTTGAATGTACAATGAATCCATTTTGTATCAAAGAAATGCGAAAACTAATACGCAATTAAGCAAGTCATACGAAATATAATATAGTATCTCTATATCTATGCCAGAATGAAGAACACAAACTGCACATCTAAACATGGATAGAAAGCAACACATTGCACGGAGAGTGAGAATTACCAGGTAGATCACATCGATCAGCATGAGTTCTATCAGGGCAGTAACAATTGAATTGACTATTAACTCCATCAAATCCACACTGCCCGTTACGTGCCAAACAATCTGTGCAGTTATAAGCCTTCCAGTTCAGCAACACTCCCCTTTCCAACATATCTGTCATTCTCCCATCTTTCAGATCCTCATCATTATATGGAACTTCAATAGCAACACCATTACACTGCTCCACCAAATCCTGCAGTTTTGAATCATTCCAATACACTGCTAAACTCCCACATTTCACCCTTTTTTCCTTATTGTCTTCCAACACTTTTTCTGAGCAATTTGGTAACACATATATATCACTGTGATTCGTTGCGAACTTGAACCTGTCGTGCCTGAACGACATATTCTTAAGCGAACCAAAACAATCACTTGTGTTTGCAATACTATCATCCAAAGCAGAGTTTATGATTTGTAACTTCATGCTCTCATACCATATATTCTTTATCAAGTAAGTATTCCCTGAGATATTGAGCAAAGGAAATCTATCATTATTACAGGACACCTCGAAACCAGGATACCCACAATAAGATTCTTGCTGGTTTATAATATGGAAAGGATATGTTATACTGTGGTTGCCGCATTTCTTTGGCAAACATTCCCCAAAATGATTTTCAGATAAACAGAGAAATGGAAGTAACTGGAGAAACAAAGTTAGATTGAATATAGTTGACTTGGAGAAGAAACTTATTCTCTTCATTTCCTTTTCTTTTCAGTTTGTATCATCAGCACCTTAGAGGAGATGATGGAAGAGGAAGCGAAGATGTTAATATAAATGAAAAATGATATTTGATGTATGTACTAAAAATGTAAGGTCTAAGAACCTGTTGACTTGGTAGGATCAGGATTCAGGATGAGCACCTTATCTTGTAGAAGTACAATTAAAATTTCTTTTTAACTTTTTGGTTACTACGCATAAACTAATAGTTAAATTCAAGGAAAAATTGACAAGGGAGGTCCCAACTATGGCCGCCCTTCCATAAAAGGTCCCAACTTTCGATTATTCCACACCGGGCCCCAACTTTGGGTGGTGGTTTCATAATCACGGTCCTGCTAGGTCACCTAACTTACGCTACAATGAAACCTTCGAAACCACCACCATTGCCACCTCTGCCACCCTCTCCCCGCACCTGCCACCCCCTCCCCCGCCATCGAAACTCCTCCACTACCCCGCCACTCCCCGCGCCCCTACCCCGCCACCCCCTCCCACCCTCAAAACCTCCTCTAGTGCCCACCACCCCTCCCCAGTCCCTGAAACCGCCAATAATTGCCTCCCTGCCGCCAGCTCGCCGGAGCCCAGCCACCCTCCCGCCCCCTTTTCTCTCATGGCCCTCAATTAAACTTCTGAATTCTAAATAGTTTTCTCAGTATGAAATGTAAATGTCCTGAGATACTGATTCGAAATTTCCAAAGAGGAGGAAATAATTCTCACATAAACACAAAAGCAATAAAAAATCACAGAAGATAATTTGATCAATCTTCGTATGAAATACGCTCATATAAGATTGCTGAACGTAGTGCACGAGAACAATTAATTTTAAAGTACAAAATAGCTTATTGAGTTTGCGAACTGGAAAAACAAATAAAATGTAGATTATCCAGCGGATATGGAACAAAATAATAGATAATCGATAATCTAGGGCTAAATTGGGTGAAATTTGAGCGTTTTAGGTTCTTTGATTGATGGCCTGCTAGTTGTGTTGTTAAAATTGCACTGAAAAACTTAAAAACAGAACGAAGAAGAATTCACCAGTGTGGTGTGTAGAGAGATGAAATTCGAGGAGTTTGAACGCTGTAACCTCTTCCGAAATCGGCCATTAATGCTGACTGCTGAGCAACTGCTACAACAGAGAGAGAGTGTGAGGGGAGGAGAGAGACAGAGTGAGGTGGAGTGTGGCCGTGTGGCGAGAGCGCGAGAATGAGAAAAACTACCCCAACTCTCTCTCCTCTGTTTGGCTTGATTTGGTTGGTGCGTGAACTAGCATTGCGTGAACTAGCGGTATAGCAGCACTGTTTCTCTCTCTTTCCCCTTGGTGGTACCGAGCGCTTTCTCGCCGGAGGCGAACCACCACTTGCCGCATCCACTTTCTTGTTGTTGTTCTTCTTTGTGTTGTTGTTGTTACAGGGCTGTTGTTCTGGTCTCTCTGTCTCCTCCGCTGTCTTTGCCGATGTCGGGTATTCACCGCCGTCGCCCCACCCTTGAAACCTCCTCCCCTTCCCCGCCAGCCCCTCCCCTGTCCCATAAATCCCCTCTCTTTCCCCTGAAACCCCTTCCCTTGAAACAGCCTCCACTAAAACCAGTAAAGGTTTATTTTAAAAAAAAATTACCGCTTAAACCAGAACTCGTCCACTTGGACCGTGATTGTAAAACCACCACCCAAGTTGGGGCGGGTGTGGAATAATCGAAAGTTGGGGCCTTTTATGGAAGAGGCGTGTAGTTGGGGCCGCCTCATCAATTTTTCCTAAATTTAATGTCAAATAAACTAGTATTATAGAGTGCAACAAGTTGACACGGCAAAATTATGCATTACTCCTAAAGTCGAAATAGTCCTATTTGACTATCGAAACAAAAACCTGATTTGACCCTTTCTTTTTTATTTGCCCATCCATTTAATAGTCACATAAAACTACTTTTGAAAGTGTCGGCAAGATGTTGTCAAATAATGTCTTTGCTTGACTTTTCAAATATATTCTTAGTTACTATGGTTGCTAACAAGGATAGTGAAAGAATAGTCCAACTAACTTAATAACTTATGACTTCATCATCTTTTTAGTAACTAGTTGTTGCACCGCGCGCCTACGCGCGGCACCCCAAAATAGCGTACTTGCAATATTCAGATTACTTTGGATTTAATTAGCAAGATGGTTGTGAAGTAACTGTTCCAAAACAGTTGGTGCTTGCACTTGCTGTTTGGGGTGTATGGAGTAAAGCACAAAAGCAAGGTGTGCATACACGATTTATTCATACTCCCATACTATGCGGTAGACAATATACATGCTAGTGGTTATTTGAAGTGCAATTTAAAGGTTAAATATAACAAATATAGAGAGTCCTCTAAACTGAAACTTATTGCCAACTTGTAGTTATTTCACATGTCTCCGAAGTGCTTTTACAATGGAACTTTAGCCTATTCACACAAGATGGATATAAGCTTCCACTGCAAGACCCTATTTTTGGGAATTGATGCAGTTGGCGTGATTTGGATATAAAAGCTTTTTGCCATCAATTCCTTTAAGATGGTGGTAAAGGCCTAGCAAGTAAATGTAAATATACAAGGGTTTAGAATCTATGATATATTTGAGATTAGCATGAGAAAGGATGTAAAGCGAGAACAAATGTAGAACTCAAGATGTTTACATCGGCAAGAAGATTATTAATATGTTCCGCTGATATTCTGAAAAGAGCTGCACATTTTTCGTTGAAGGCAGTAAGAAACATTGAACCAGTTGTATCGGACGTTTTGATTTTGAAATGGAATCTAGGAGTAAAGGGGAAGTATCATTTTTTGTACTTCTTTTCCAAACAATGATGAGTAGTTACGTAAAGACTTGCATACCTTGCCAAAATCTCTTTTAAACAATGCGAACAACTATATGGCACATTGTTTGCAAAGGAAACACGTTTGGCACAAGTAGCGCATCCAATGTATGTTAGTAGAGCTCAATAAGTTGCGTCTTTTAGGCTAGAAGTCTCTAAATTGACAACAATGTTGGTCAAATGGTCTATATATGTATTGACACCAATAACATATTAGTGAATCATGACTTTATATGCTATCATAATATGGAACGTGTTAGGACCAAATCAAAAACTTGCAATTTTGATATTCGAACCAAGTTAGATGTATTCAAGACATCGAATGGAAGGCTTTGTAGTAAGTTGTTTGGTGCTTAATAAAGATACATTAAACTATTCAAAAAGCAAATGATTCTACTAAATAGATCGAATATTATGACAAATAAGGAGTAATATATACGACTTGTGGGAAAACATGAATTAAGCCCACAAAATGGATTTTATGAACCATGATGATAGGTGCTTGACCTGCTTCTGCTTTGATCTGCTGCCATCTTCTTCCAATACCTTCAATTTGTTCTTTATAGCGGGCAATTTTTGCACTTCGACTCATTTGTCAAGATGCAGAAGCACTGCCTGAATGAGTTTATCTACTCACTGCTCAACCACCCTTGGTCAATAGATGAATTCCATGCCGTTTCAGCAGCAGATTTCTCGTTAGCAAGACGTACAACCAAAGATCGTCCACAAGCCAACCTCCCATGCATTTTCTCCTTCGCTAGTCTAGCTTCCTGCACGCTCACTTCATCATCAAAAGAAACAGTGTCCTTGTCAGTTTTCATCACTGGGTAAGGCTATAAGCTGAGAGTCTATTGAGAGGAATTTGAGTGGTGCTGATGAAGTCAGAGATGAATACTATAAAAATCAAAAGTAAAGGAAAAAAAAGTTTACATCACCTTCATCAAAGCGCAGATGCTAAAATGTGCACGATATTCATGATAAGTCATTCCACTATAGCCCACCTCCAATATATGGGGATCTGGTAAGAATTACAATAAAATGTAAGTCAAAAGTAGGTATTTTACCGGAATAAGATCTTAAGTCTACAATTGTGATTTATGACCCTTACCATTCCATCCACCAGGGCCAGCATAGGATGCCCACTTATCGTTCAGATCAGCAATAGTAGTCATGCTTAACAATTAAAGTGGAAAAGACTTGTCAGCAAAGGAAGCTCGTAAATGAGTATGCAAAGAACCTAAGTTCTTCAAAAAGCATACTCATGAAGAAATATTGTGCCTCCGACTTTCTTTATAAATAAAGTTTTTATACAAAATGGTTCAGGGATTAAAAATATCTGTAATCTGTCACTTGTTCTGTTTCAGGCCAATCATGCTTCAGTTTAAGATAGTGAGATGGTAGCAAAGTTGTCACTGCTTCTAACTGGTATGGTGGAAAGCGAAGTGCACAATCTGACTACATGATCACAATAAGGGTAGAGGATGCTAACCTTTCCCATGAATCATTTATGTCCTCTGTTGTTCTCCAGCTATTCCCAACCTCTCCGGCCCATAAAGCAGGGTCATCAACACCCCTATGTAAAATAAAAAAATGCGAACCAATCGAATTCTATTGAGATGTACTTGCTCCCATTTACCGTTATATACAGCTTTTTAAGAAGAACTTAGATTACCATTCACAAGGGAATAAAAAATTGGACGTTCAGTTGCATTTAGTGCATCACGCATGGGAGGATATCTGCAATTTACAGATTCACAAGTCATGTCTGAAGTATTCAATAGAGATTTAGGAGGTAGCTTACAATCTGATATTATTATTATTGACCTCTTTTTTGGTGGGATACCCAAATTGAAGCAGTTGTCATATTTCAAATAATCGACACCCTGGAGGAAGCATACATACAGGAAAGTACACAGTACGATTAACTGAATAGAAGTATCAATACACACAAATTTGACCCAAACTTTCAGAAGGAGTTTAGAGGAAGCTGTAGAAAATTTAATTGTACATGTATGACAACGGCAGATTAAATGGATCACATTTCATAAGGTGTTTACCTACTAATTACTACTTCTAACCACTTTTATGCTTCTGGTCAAGTGTCCCACATAAAAGAATTATGTGCATGTGTGATGAGTGATGGTGGATCACCTTATTCTTGTACGACCCTAACCGAAGTTCTGGACAATTAGCGTATAAGGGGGAGTTATAGATCACTTGCTTAAACACATCAGGGGTTTGAGATAGTCAAACAAAGGCTATGTCATATATGTTTGATATTCAGCTGCACCCCTTTGAAGGGGTTGAAGATAAATTTATATGAAGCTGATAATTTACGTGCCTTGTCCTAATACCCGTTAAAGTTTACCCATCAAAAGCATAGCCAAATAGCTTTCCTCAAAACTTGGCTCATGCTGTACAACAATTCTTATAGTTTTGACATTTGAAGTTAAGTAAAGAAGAGAAGGCCTTCTAGGGCCACGTGAGACAGGTATAGTGTTGGCATAGTAAGCTGCTTAATACCTCTCTCTAAGTAGTATGCTGGACCTAGTCAGCTTAGTAGCCACTCACATCAGATTCCTTTCTTATCACACATTGCTCTAGCCTCTAACATTCTTTCTATTATCCACAAGATGGCCACCGCCCACCATCCCACCAGTAAAAGTTTTATGGCATCTAAATGGCTTTAAAGCAGTTAAAGTGGATCAGAATAATTTACAATTTCGCAAGTTTGTGTAAAAATAAGGTGAGCATCAAAAGTTGTTTGGCTTGTAAGCCGAAAAAGTCCAACATAATGGTGGCCAAGAAACACGTTCTGGGTCTCAGGTTGAGTCGCCGTGAAGCAATATAGGCAAGGAAATAGGGACAACACATCTGTGCAACATTTGGCACATCCGTCTGGTGGCTGGCAGAAGGAAAACAGCTGGGCGGAGCCTCATAACCGTGTGGTTTACCGGTTCCTCTTCTAAACCATTGTGTTTGCTTGCTAAAATTGCTTCTATAACCTAGATGGTTTAGGATTCCAGTGCTTTTTCCTCTTTGATTGATATTATTTTAATCATTCCTATAAAAAAAAAATCTATCCCTAGTTGGTTTTTAGATCTTGTTAGAGGCTAGAACTATTTCTTTCTTGGATTAGAGATAGGAATCCATCCTCTATATAAAGAGGGTTGGGACAGCACTCTTAGGAAGCTTTTTAAGTGTTCTTGAGAGAAAGGTTTTGTAACGTAGATCTACAGAGAGACTGAGTGGGACTAAGTGATGACTAATAATTATCAAGTAAGAGAGTGGTTGGCAACATATATTTGGCTTTCGTGATTGTTTCCTATTTTTGCACCTTAGTAACATTTCATATTTGTTATTTGCATCCGCATGCCTCGTTGCGAATATAACCCCTGAGTAGACACAATGCTGAAGAGCAATGACATTTGGCATAATTGGATACTAACCCAAGAAGCAAAAAGCTTGGCATCATCATTTTCGTGGAAGATCGATCCTGGTCGGACTTGACATGTAAAAGCCCTGTGATAATATTAAGAGTTAACTCATATTAGCCCAATTTGGGAAGGCATAGTGAAAAACGACTCTCTGAACCTTAATATATGTTCACAGAAGTATAGATAATATCATACCCAACATCAGAGTAGATACCAAGCTTGAGGTCTTTAGAATGAACATAATCTGCAAGAGCTTTTATTCCTGAAGGAAAAGTCTTTGGATCAGGTACCATCTGATCCTACAGATAAAGCACGAGATGTGAGAAACATGTAAGAGAACAATGGCATAGCTGCCAACAAACATGCCTACTAAGAGAAAAGATGCAACTCGACAAGGGTGAGAATTTGGAGTTATACAACAGTAAAAGAAATTTAAAAACAGCAAGATAAGAACTGTAAATAGGACTTATAGACCTTTGAATCTCGTGTTGCTCTGGAACAGCAATCATCTGCCATTTAAAAGCTGAATAAGTGAATGACAAAAAGAACAACAAAAGGACGACAGAAAAATAGCGTGGCTATACGAAGTCTGACTGAAATGAGTCAAACTATGGTTCCACGGTCATAACATATAATGTGTAAAAGAAGCACATATTGCTCACCTATATTTACATATACATAGCCTAAATCTGCCAGTCCAGTTGAAACTAATGCATCAGCTGTAAAAGTTAAAGAGCAATTCCATGTTAGTATGTGAGAAACAACATCGATTAGGTCAAAAGCAAGATCATAGTAATCAATGAACCAGGTAAAATAGAGTTATAGTCTGCCTTATTCTTTGTAGGTCTTTAAGCCATGCTTGTTGGTTACATCCTGCATGTGGACTCTTAGATGTGGTCTTATTGTAATGTTAAGTTTTCTAGGTTATATGAGTTAACTGCAAAGTAGCATGTGCTATGAGCAGCTTTAATAAAATTAAATACGCCTCTATGTTGGTATATCAATTGAAAAACTTTACACCTAGATAAAACTTTCATTCACACTTGTGTGACGAATCAATTTATTTATCAAACTCTATTGTCGATCCAACATTCATTTTCAATTGTTTCCTTGATATATTCAAACTTGACGCTTGACACCCCATTTGATATCTCTCGCTTGTATTTGTTAGGCACGCTCAAAGTCCCAAATCTTGTGCACAGCTTGCTAGTCTAGCTTTCTGCACGCTCACTTCAATTAAGTATTCACGTGGTTCTATATGTATCTTCTCCTCTATGGCCTAGCTTCCAAAATTTTCTCCTTTGATAATGAGTGAGCTTCAAAACCGGGATGGACACGTCCCTCACTAGGTGGAACAGTGAATGTCCTTTATTGATTTATTTACAATTAGGATACTCATCATAACACCTTCCTACTATCTGAAACTAACGTGTCATAGGCACCAATGGCCCCATCTGAAACTACTAACCTTATTGATTCAACATTAACAACAAACCCAAACAAAAAACAAGGAGAAAAAGATTGAAAACGATTTTTAAAAAAAATAACAAAGAAGATATTACTTGCAATTCCAAAAACACTCCAAAACTCCTATTCTTCCACATCATTTCCTCTGCCTTGATCGTCAACACCATTATTTTATCAGATGTGCAAAATTGACTAAAACTAATTACACTTAATATTGTTTTATTTCAGAGGATGAAGGGAAGAGGGCCTACATACTAAATACAATGCACCTAACTTATTTAGGTAATAGAACCATAACAACTATTTTTTTGTCGCCTATGTTAAGTCTGTCTATATCTTATACATGCTTAATGAGGTATTAATACTTTGAAGATCATCTATGGATCTAGCCCAAAGAAGAAGTATACAAATGAGAAGAGTGAATATTCCAATTCCAATCTCACTTGGTCACGGTTCAAAACAAAAGGAACATGATCAAATCTGGCTGAATGAATTGCCAACATTTATGCTAAAATCATAGATACGAAAAGAAGTGCATGATAAAAGAAGCAAGAATGCCAAAAGTTGTTGCAAATATACCTTTGATGTTCGGCTCTGCACCATGTGCAAGAAGGATGGAAGCTATAGTTTCATTCCCATTTGGTGATGTGCACAAATTACCAAGAGTTGGTGAAAAAAAAGAATAATAGAGGCTAGCAAAGAAACCATATCATTTGGACTTTCCTCGTACCTTTGTTTTATTCGAGTCTCCGAAAGAATTCCACCCCTTCCCTGGAAAAAAAGAATAAAAAATCCAGCACTTCATCTCAACAAGCTATCCTTGTAAATGAATATCATATTTCCTTGTAGGATATATCTCAATGTATTATCATCCTTAAATTACAGGAAGCTGTTGGGCAGTCTCAGCTATAGCTCAGGGGAGGGAATCAAACATCTGCTTCAGCTTGGTTCTGACCAAGGATTCTCATCACTACAAAAAGTCGTTTGGTGGTGATGCAGACTACAATAAGTAAGGTAGGTCAGTTGGCAGCTCAAAGAAAAGGTCCTTGACTGCTTGATATAGTAGCAACTATGAACTATCTGAGCAATTCTCATTCATCTTTTTACATGATACAAGAAAATAAACAACTTCACGAAAATAGATTTGCAATATTATAGCACAGCATTTTTAAAAGAATAGCAACCCACAACAATCTTAATAGGAATATGCAACCTTTGAGCAGGTATCCAGGACTCATAATACTTATAGATAGTATAATTAAGTTATAATATTTGCTTACTTTATTTTATCAGTTTCATACTGAGTGACATATGGTCAGTATCCAGAGAATCTGCATCCAAGAACTCATAACATCTTAATTTCAGATAACATATCTAATTTATCCACTCGAAGTCTTGACTCTTGAGACAATCAACTTTGTTAGTCTTACCACACTTGAATGGATCGTGCAAGACATGCACCATATGTTAAAAATGGTCAAGCAGACTTGCCTGATGGAAAGATATATAAATTCCAGCAACTGCAGACAAGTAACTTTTGCATCACTTAACTATCAAGCAAGCAAGAAAGTCTCAATGTAGTAGATTAAAGTCAGCCTATTATCATGCGATAAAGTCTCAATGGAGTAGATAAAAAAAACTTCTATCAATCATCAATGGAATAGAAAACCGAGTCTCCAAACCTTGAGATATGATTCATATGATGCATGAAAAAAATCATTTCTAGCTCCAGGCAGCATTGTTTGCATGCCTCCACCTTCCAGAAAATCAGCAGTCTCTTCTCCCTTGTTTGCAGCACTTCTAACCTCAAACACATTGATCTCAGAAAGCCTGAAAAAGGTAATAGAGAAGGCATCATATGCACAGACTATAGAATCAGGTAGAAAATAAGATATTCCAATAGCATGAAGGGACTTGTTTCTTTAGAACCCACTTACCTTGGCATAGGAGCTAATATATCTCTCCATGTAACCAGGGAAAAGATTCAGCCTGCACCATTGCAAGTAATATCTGAGCATGCACCATTGCAAGTACTATCTGAGCATGCACCATTGGAAGCAAATAATGAGCCTGCACCAGTAAATGTGGATGGGTCTGAGGAAGCTTTGTCTCATGTGACTCGTGTTTTTCTTTTTCCTTCCTTCAATATTAGGTAAATAATCAGGAACATAGGAAAGAATTCAGATATATATACCCAAAAAAAATCGAGCCAGAACCAAAAAAATAAGCAATAGTAGTATTAGTGAGAAAAAAAATTGATGCTTTACCCAATTTAATATAAAGCAAGGAATTAATCTAGCATAGATGACAACACCGAAAGAAATTAGAATATCGAATCCCACCACACTCATTTTTACCTAATTGCGAGTACAATTGTATCAAATGGGGGTTCAATGGGTTCAACTGAACCCCCAAAATCTCGATTTTTTAAGCTAAACTTCTAAATTATGATTTCTTGCGTCAAGAAGACAAGTGATCAATCTTAAAGCTTGTATGAAGAAATAATCGTACACATACCTTTTCAATTTTTGGGAAATTCGAGTCCCAATCTTGTCAACAGAGTTCAATTCTCAAAAACAGTTTCCTCAATATTCCTGAAATCGGGATAAGGCAATTTGATGACAAAGTGTCGGAAAAACAGCAGTGGATGTAAAGCTTTATAAACACTCACATTTCACAAAATTAACACAAAAATGAAAAAACGAAGAGAAAGAAAATAAAAAAGAATTAAAACAACTTACTGCGCTGATCATGCTGCATTATCATGTTAAACAAGAACCAAGAAAAGCAAAAAAATAAAAGCATCATATCAAATTGCGGATTGCCAGCAAAAAGCTAATCTTACCCAGATATGTGAAATCCATGAGAATACGTATGGTTTCTTCAAAGCCTAATTACATTCCAGTCAACATTACGTTAGATCTCAACTTGCTTCACAAGATCAAACACAAAAGTTGAAGAAGAAGCCTAACTCAGAAACAGCAAAAAAAAATATTAGAAACTGAAATTTATCAAAACCATGGTCCAATCTTTCAATTTGAATTAGAGCAAAGTCTTTGAAAAAGTAAAAGAACAAAAATCTGAAAGACAAAATCAAGAACTCATACCTCCCTGATTGAACTTCACGGTGCTTTGTAGCTTGACGACAACAAAAGAAGCATCCCCTTGCATCATACCTCCCTGATTGAACTGCATGATTTGGCGCTAATGGCGAACTCAAGAGCACCATAATAGTAGGGAAGGTCAGGGATAAATTAGTATATGAAATTAGGGTTTCTAAAAACTGAGGGAAAAATGACAAGAAAGATGATGATCCTCTAGAATGTCACATCCGAAGCTAAAAAGAGATGGGGACAATATTTCATAGTAATGGCAAAAAGAGGAGAAAGAAAGAGGAGAAGAACAGAGACAGCAAAAAGGCGAGGAAGAGAAAGGGAGAGGAAAGAGAAGAGAGACGTGAAGAAGAAGAGAGAAAAAAAGGAATGTTTGGCTCAGATGGAAGGAAAGATGAAGGGCTCAGATTTGCCCAACCTTAGCAACAGTAAATTTCAAGGTTTCTTCACCCATTTCACTATTGAAAATGAATAGTAGGCAACTTCCCACTTTTAAAGGGTTATGGATTATGGAAGTTCTTTTATATCCTTTTATAAGTTGTCCATCTGTTAAAAACAAGTGAGTGTTGATGATTGAAGTGTTGTTGTATATGATGGGGGTTTGAATCTCCTTGATAACAAACCACCTACAAAACAAGTAAAATCAATCCAGGGTTGTACAGGAAAACCCTCTCCTATGCTTACGTCGGACATGTGAGTAAGTAATAAGAAAAGTGGAATGGAGAAAGCAATTAATGTGTTTGTGAGTAAGAATGAGAATATAACTTTACCCTTGTGCTAAGTGGAGTATTTATAGAAGTGTTGTGCATATGAAAGGCCCTGGGTTTATCTTCTTTCAGGGCCCTCCTTGCCCTATAGGCTCATAAGGTTTTGGTTATAAGTTAAAGAGTGCAAGATCAACTATTGAACTTGTGCCTATATTTAGACCCCAACAATTTGACTCCCAGACCCATTATTCCAACATGGATAATGGGTTTCTGAAGACTTAGAACCTTTATGTTGATCATGAGAGACGACCAATAAATTATCGAAACGAAAAAAACTGCTCCGTGAAAGCCATGCGCCAAATGCCTGAATCTTGCGGCACACGCAAGCAGTGTGCGCCTGGTGCCTTCCCTTGTGTGGTGCGCAAGTTGCTTGCGTGGCATGCAAGACAGTTGCCTGTGACGAAAGCTACGCATTGTTTATGCAATTATTTCAATTTCAACGGTTTATTCGTCGGTTTTTGGTCTATCTTTGCATTATCTTTTAGGTATTTTTTCAAGAAAAAAAAAACTCAACTAATTCAAAGATAAATATCAATATTTTCCATGCATATCATCCAAGATTGAGACTATCCTTGAAAGTGCATCTACATAAGTGGTCATGATAGAGTTCGAGTCGGCATGCATCTCATCCTAACCACTCTTATCCCTTCTATGTAGCCTATCTTTTCCAACACATCTATCCTTTCCTATCATATCCTTTTCAAAAACAAAAAAAGATAATCTTTTTTTAAAATTAATCCTACCCTCTTCTATACTATCTTATTAAAAAAAAACTTTATCATCATTTTATCCTTTTTCATAAAAAGAATCATCTTCAAAATCAATCACCTAAAAGTTTTTTGCCAAATTAATCCATCATTAATCATCATCATCTTTTCCAATAAAGATAAAAATAAAGGAGTCCTCTTCAGAAAAAAATAAATTTCGAAAATTCTAAGCGCAGCCCAATCAAATCAACCCAATCCAAGTCCAGTTGTATACATCTTAGGCCGATGTGCATTAGAGTCCATGCATTCGTCTTAGCCCCATGTACATTTGAGTATGTGCATTCGTCTTAGGTCCACTTATATTTGAGTCCATACATATATCTTAGGCCTATATAAGTCTAGCTCATGTCAAAATTTAGGCCCATTTGAATCTCTATGTGAACTCTAGTCAATGTCAAACTCATGTAGGCCCAATCTAATCCCAGTACATTCCAAAATCAAGTATATGTGCTACTCTAAGCCCATATAGGTCCAATTCAAATCCTAGTTCTAGTTTGCATCTCCATGTAAGCCCTAGTCAATTCCAATTTTAAGCTCATATAGGAAGTTCAAAGTCTAAAACCTCTCAATCTTTTGGTCTAGCATGCTTACTTTCCTTCAAGGTTCAAAGTCTAGCTCTACATATCGCCGTAACGGTCCAATATTTGAGTCTACCTTGCTTATTCTAAATGAAAGTTAAAAGTCTAGTCTCCTCTATTGTATAGCCTGCTTATCCTCCATATAAGTTCAAAGTCTAGTCTTTCCTATTACCTAGCCTAATTACTCTACCATGTAAGTCTAGCTTGCTTATTCTAAATGTAAGTTCAAAGTCTAGTCTTCCCTTTTGTTCAGCCTGCTTATTCTAAATATAAATTCAAAGTCTACTCACCCTTAAACTTTCTGCTATTCTAAATGTAAGTCCAAAGTCTTGTCTTTATTATTGTCTAGCCTACTTATTCTAGATATACGTTCAAAGTCGAGTCACCTTTAAAGTCTAGCCTACTTATTCTAAATTTAAGTTCAAAGTGTAGTCTTTCCTGTTGTCTAGCCTGTGTATTTTAAATATAAGTTCAAAATCTAATCATCCTTAAGTCTAACCTGCTTATTCTAAATGTAAGTTTAAAGTCTAGTCTTCCTTATTGTCTAGCTTGCTTATTCTAAATATAAATTCAAAGTCTAGTTGATGCGCTCAAGTTATACGGTGCTTATATGGTATTTTGGATGCACTTTGCTAAGGAGTTCGTTCATAATTGTTGACGTTTGCATACATATCAACCTTAGTCGAAGTTCGGGATTTTGTGAGGTAGTTAATGATAATGTTCTAAGTTTCGAGCTTTTAAGGTGAAATGGTATGTTTTGGGAATGCTCGGGAAGTGTAGCATCGTAACGTAATGCCAATTATCGCAAGGCCTAGCCAAGCACCATCGCGAGGCTTAGCACACTCCATTCTAGCATCATCGTCAATCTTGAGCCTCCATAAGCAAAGCAAGCCAGCATTGCAAGCACCTTGTCTGCCCAGCTCTCATGCGCGCTCATCACCACATGCTCATCGCCCAGCCCGCACACCCGCACGCTCAGCAAGCCAAAGCTGCCCAGCGCCCAGCGCTCATCGCCCATCGCTCACCCAGCGCTCGCCCACGCCCAGCGCTCGCACCTCGCGAGAATGGTCGCACCTCGCGACCTGCCTGCTCGCACCTCGCGAGATCCCTCGCACGGTGCGACCTGCTTGGCTTGGCCCAGTTCTTCAGCTCGTGTTGGAAGGCAGAGATCACTCGCACGGTGCGACCAGACTCGCACCTCGCGACCCCTAGGTCGGTCTAAATGTCGGCTGACTTTTGAGCCTTAGTTTAAATACAAAACTTTGTTTTTGGACCTTAGGGGACACACACTTGAGGAGAGAGAATATCCAAAACTCCATTCTTCTCTTCTTATCTTCTCTTTTTAGTTTTTATTTTCTAGTTTAGCTTTTAGGGATTTCAATTATGGAATTGGCTATTGCTATGCCGATTGTAGCTTGAACCGTTCTTGAACGAGATTAATATGAAGCTTCAAGCATTATTGTGAGATCTTTCCTCTCTATTTAGTTCCTTTGATTATGGTTTAATTTCTATGCTTGCTTTCTATGATTTTTGCATGATTATGCTAGGAATATTACTAGTTTGATTGTGTAATTAATCTAATGCTAGATTTAAGAATAGAATCGGATTGTTTTATTCTTTTATCAATTGGTAGCAAACTAGGGAGTAACTCAGATGCAGATCATCTTGGTTATTTCTTGGGGAAATTGAATTAACTGTTGAATGTTTATCGCTTGTATGACGTTAGCGGAGTCCGTTGGTTCTCTCGTGTTTATTGCTTTGCTATTGGATTGAACTTAGACGCTATTGGACTAGGTTATCCTTTGGTTAGGGTTTTATAGTCACGCTGATCGTGCTATTCAACTAAGAATAAGGAGAACACGAGATTAATTCTCGACAATAGATAATTATGGAAATAATTAGAGTGGAGGTTCAAGGATCGATAATGAATTGAAGTGAATGTTAATCAGATTCAAGATCTTTCCATATTGATTTCTCATTTTGTTTATATGCTAGTTAGTTGTAGTTTAGTTATAAATCTACTTGAAACCCCCCTTTGTAATTATTATTAGGTTTCTCGGCCCTTAGCTTAATCTAGGTTTTGAATCACGCTAAGTATTAAACTCGTCCCTGTTTCCCTGTGGATACGACCCCTACTTCCATTATACTACCTTAGTGTAAAAGAGAGTAGGAGAAATTTTATCTTTGGCCGGGTGCGGTGCACAACGACGACACATCCGCGCCCGCCCAAATTTTGGCGCCGTTGCCGGGGAAACGGTGTTACTAGTTTGTATTTAGTGTGTTTTTGGGTTGTATTGCTTGTGCTCTTTGTTTATGGTTAACACTCGTACTACTAACAAAGAATCTTTGCATTACGATCCCGAATTAGAATTGACTCTTTTCAGGTGGAGAAACGTTCTGCGAGAAAATTTTTAAGAATCATCTTTTAACGTTGAAGTGGAGGAAGAGATGCCTCCGAGAATTGAAAATCGTACCTTGAGGGAGCTCACGGCTCCTAACCTTGATCAACAACCATTGTGCATCTCATTTCCGGCTCTTGATGAAGGCACTAATTTTGAATTGAAGTCGGGGTTGATACACTTGCTTCCTTCATTCCATGGGCTCAATGGAGAAGATCCAAACAAATTTCTTTCGGAGTTTCACGTGGTTTGTACTGGCATGAAACCAAGTGGAGCAAAGGATGAACAAATCAAGTTGAGAGCTTTTCCTTTTGCTTTGAAGGATGGAGCTAAAGATTGGTTATATTATCTTCCTCCCCGATTGCATTTCCACTTGGGTTGAAATGAAGAAGCGATTTCTTGAGAAGTTCTTTCCAGCTTCTAAGTCATCAATATTAAAGAAGGAAATCGGCAATATTGAGCGAAAAACACGATGAGTCTTTCTACGAATATTGGGAGAGGTTCAAGAGACTTTGTGCTAGTTAGTCCATATCATGGCTATTCGATGAAGACCTCATTCGTACTTTTACAATGGTTCTTCGACGAAGATGTGCGAATGGTGAATGCTGCTAGTGGAGGTTCTTTCATAAACAAAACCCCAACCTAAGCCTAGAGAACTCATTGAAGAACTAGGCGAAGGCTCGAGACAGGTTCAAGTAGAAGATCGAATCATCGTAGAGCAAATGTTGAAAGTCCAGGTTCTAGCTCTTCAAAGGCCGAGGATCAAGTACAAGCTCTTACATCAATGATGCGGGAGTTCATGGTAAAGAACAATAGAGTTCAACAGGTAAAATCTTGTAGAATTTGTTCTTTAGATCATCATACTGATGTTTGTCCTCAAATGCAAGAAGAATTTAGGGAAGAGGTCAAAGCCGTAGGTTTTCAAGGCCAACAAGCATTACGAGACATGATCCCTACTCCTATGCTTCCGAGCAAGGGTGGAGAGATCATCCTAACCTCGATTTGGCAATCAACATCAACAACAAAGATTATAACAGAGGCCACCACCACATCCTTATCCTAGGCCCCAAGGCCAAGACTCGAGCTCTAGCATGTCCACTTGAAGGAATGTTAAATGTTTTAACTAAAAATGTGACTAACATGCGGGGGTAACATGGTGCGGTTTCAAGAGGAAACTCGATCGAGCATCAAGAACTTGGAGAGCCAAGTAAGCCAAATTGCAGGAGCTGTAACCAAGTTAGAGGCTAGGGATTCGGTGAGGTTGCCATCCCAAACGGAACTCAACCCTAAAATGAACGTTAGTGCTATCACATTGCGGAGTGGAGCGGAAATTGCAAGCAAAGAGAGGTTGGTGGTTCGAGACAAAGAGATAGTGGAAGAGGTGATCGAGCATGAACCGACAACAGATAGTAAATCATGGCCACCTCGACAAGAGGAGAAAGTCAAAAAATCACCTCCTCCACCATATGAACCAGAGCCACCATTTCCCGAGGCATTGAGATAAAAAAACCCGCAATGCAGAGCGCAACAAAGACATTTACGAAATCTTTCGTAAATGTGAGGTAAACATTCCCCTTTTTGATGCTTTAAATCAAGTACCTAGGTATGCTAAGTTCCTTAAAGAATTGTGTACTTCGAAAATAAAGCAAAAACGAAAGGGAGTGCAAAAAGTGGAGGCTAGCGAGCATGTCTCTGCTATCTTTCAAAAGAAATTACCTCAAAAGTGCAATGACCCAGGCATGTTTACCATCCCATGTACTATAGGTGACACCATGTTTCCTAAAGCCATGTTAGACTTAGGTGCGTCAATTAATGTGATTCCATATTCGTTGTATAAGTCTTTGAAACTTGGCAATTTGCATGAAACTGGTGTGGTGATTCAATTAGCTGATAGATCCAATGTTTATCCTAGGGGTAAATTAGAGGATGTGTTAGTTAAGGTAGGGAAATTGCGATTTCCTGCTGATTTTTATGTTTTGGAGATGGAACCTGATAAGCATGCCGCCCCCATCCTTTTGGGGCGACCTTTCTTGAAAACATCTTGCACTAAAATTGATGTTTGCACTGGTTCTTTGACCATGGAATTTGAGGGAAAGGTAGAGGCGTTTAAAATCAATGATTCTAAGCCTTTGATTAAGGATGATAACCTTCTTTGCTCTATTAACATTGTTGACTCTGTTTTGCATGATGTTCTTGATATTGAGCAGGTTGATGAGTCGATTAATGTTGATGATGTCTTGGTTGAGGATTGTGCGTCTCCTACTAACATGCGTTATGGTGCGGAGTTGAAAGAGCGGAAAAAGCCTCCTGATTTACCACCTTGTTTTGAAACTGAACCACTAACGATGCATTGCAAGACTTCTTCTCAATTTGTTTTGCAGGTACTTGCATTGGAGGTTGACATGGAGCCACCATTGTCACATATGGAGCACAAGCCCAATTTTTGAGCTCAAGGTACTAAGTCGAGCTCACGACTTTAAACAACAGCGCTTCTCGGGAGGCAACCCGAGACCCCTTTTTATTTTCCTTCTTTTCCTTTATTTTTCATCAAATTTCCACCACCACAATAAATTTTCTTTCACCCACCGCCCACCCACTAAAATGAACCACAACACATCTTAATCCGCTTGGAACCAAAATCCACAAAAGAAAATCCGTTGGGAGGACTTCAATAGCTAGGAGTTGGTAACACTAGAGGATTGAGATTGTTAATGTATCTTTTCGATCTCTTAAATTAGGTGCAAATCTCAAGAATTTAAACTTTTGAACTTGTCATTTGTTTGAGTGATTCGAGGGAGAGGGTTGTGAGTTGATTTATGAGATTTGAGTTGGTGTTGTTAAGAAGTTTGATTTTGACGGATTGCTTTTCATGAGTTTTGAGCATTCGAACTTCGATTTACCCAATTTTCAAATTTCTCTCCTTTTTCAATTTACTTTTTCTTTTAATTGTCGACACATTGAGGACAACGTGTAGTTTAAGTAGGGGGGAGGGTATTCTCATTCTCATGTATCTATGTTGTATATCTATGTTGTATATATTACTTTCAATTTGAAAAAAAAAAAGAAAATGAAAAAAAAATATAAAAAAAAAGTGATGAAATGAAACCCGCTGAATTGAAAACCCGCAAGGGCGGGCGACTCGGGCAAAAATGGGGGCCCGGATAGGTTGAAAACCCGAAAGGGAACCTATGCAAAAAAGTGGCTTATATTGAGCGGGTAAGATGGTGAGAAGAAAAAAGAAATGTGAGAAGCTAGGATGAAAACCCGAAAGGGCTCCTAGGCAAAATGAGAGATTAAGAGAGAATTATATACTTTGAAAGCTCATTTGCCGGAGATGGTGTCATAAGGCGCTTTCGGGTTTGGATTGGTTATTTCATCCTTGATTTTGTGAAGATTTGTTTATAATTGGCTTTCACTTTCTTTTGTTGATAAGTGGTGAATTGGAGGTCATTGTTGAAATTTAAGTCCTTATCCGGTAAGGATTTAAACTTGCATTGGTTAGCCGATTGTTTTGGGAGTAAGCATGGAATTTATCCCTTTTTGTTATTGTTCCATGGCTTGCTTATATAGATTAGTTGAAGTAGTTTTAAATCATTTTTTGAGGTTTGGGAGAGCTTTAATGTAAGTGTGGGGGAGTCATTGTCCTTTACGTTTAGGTTTTGGGCGGATTTTGTTTAGATGTGATGATGTAGTTGATGGAGAGTGTAGTTTGGTGTCGAAACTTTGGGTGAAGATTTATTTGGTGATCCTCATTTTGAGTTTACTCGAGGTCGAGTAAAGATCAAGTGTGGGGGTATTTGATGCGCTCAAGTTATACGGTGCTTATATGGTATTTTGGATGCACTTTGCTAAGGAGTTCGTTCATAGTTGTTGACGTTTGCATACATATCAACCTTAGTCGAAGTTCGGGATTTTGTGAGGTAGTTAATGATAATGTTCTAAGTTTCGAGCTTTTAAGGTGAAATGGTATGTTTTGGGAATGCTCGGGAAGTGTAGCATCGTAACGTAATGGCCAATTATCGCAAGGCCTAGCCAAGCACCATCGCGAGGCTTAGCACACTCCATTCTAGCATCATCGTCAATCTTGAGCCTCCATAAGCAAAGCAAGCCGCATTGCAAGCACCTTGTCCGCCGGCTCTCATGCGCGCTCATCACCACATGCTCATCGCCCAGCCCGCACACCCGCACGCTCAGCAAGCCAAAGCTACCCAGCGCCCAGCGCTCATCGCCCATCGCTCGCCCAGCGCTCATCGCCCATCGCTCGCCCAGCGCTCGCCCACGCCCAGCGCTCGCACCTCGCGAGAATGGTCGCACCTCGCGACCTGCCTGCTCGCACCTCGCGAGATCCCTCGCACGGTGCGACCTGCTTGGCTTGGTCCAGTTCTTCAGCTCGTGTTGGAAGGCAGAGATCACTCGCACGGTGCGACCAGACTCGCACCTCGCGACCCCTAGGTCGGTCTAAATGTCGGCTGACTTTTGAGCCTTAGTTTAAATACAAAACTTTGTTTTTGGACCTTGGGGGACACACACTTGAGGAGAGAGAATATCCAAAACTCCATTCTTCTCTTCTTATCTTCTCTTTTTAGTTTTTATTTTCTAGTTTAGTTTTTAGGGATTTCAATTATGGAATTGGCTATTGCTATGCCGATTGTAGCTTGAACCGTTCTTGAACGAGATTAATATGAAGCTTCAAGCATTATTGTGAGATCTTTCCTCTCTATTTAGTTCCTTTGATTATGGTTTAATTTCTATGCTTGCTTTCTATGATTTTTGCATGATTATGCTAGGAATATTACTAGTTTGATTGTGTAATTAATCTAATGCTAGATTTAAGAATAGAATCGGATTGTTTTATTCTTTTATCAATTGGTAGCAAACTAGGGAGTAACTCAGATGCAGATCATTTTGGTTATTTCTTGGGGAAATTGAATTAACTGTTGAATGTTTATCGCTTGTATGACGTTAGCAGGTCTGTTGGTTCTCTGTGTTTATTGCTGCTATTGGATTGAACTTAGATGCTATCGGACTAGGTTATCCTTTGGTTAGGGTTTTATAGTCACGCTGATCGTGCTATTCAACTAAGAATAAGGAGAACACGAGATTAATTCTCGACAATAGATAATTATGAAAATAATTAGAGTGGAGGTTCAAGGATCGATAATGAATTGAAGTGGATGTTAATCGGATTCAAGATCTTCCCATAGTGATTTCTCATTTTATTTAGTTGCTAGTTAATTTTAGTTTGTTTAAAAACTCTATTTGAAAACCCCCCTTGTTATTAGGTTACTCGACCTTTAGAGTCATCTCGGTATTGATTCACGCTAGATATTAAACTTGTCCCTGTTTCCCTGTGGATACGAACCTTACTTCCCTTCTACATTTAATTGTAAAAGAGAGTAGGAGAAATTTTATCTTTGGCCGGGTGCGGTGCACACGACACATCCGCGCCCGCCCACTAGTCAACCCTAAATCTAGCCTGCTTATTCTAAATGTAAGTTCACAATCTAGTCTTCCTTATTATCTAGTCTGCTTATTCTCCTAGTCTTCCCTATTGCCTAGTCTACTTACTTTCACTGTATGTTCAAAATCTCGTATTCCTTAAGTCCATTAAGGCACAATTCTTGAGTATAGCCTTCTTACTCTACACGTAAGTTCAAAGGCTAGTCTTCTCTAAGGCCTAGTCATTGAGTCCAATATGCTTGCATAGTCCATTACATGTCTGCATATGCATATAGTTAGGCCCATGTTTCCATCAAGGTCAAGCCCATACTATTCCAAAACCCATATCAGTTTCAAGCCTTCCATCCTAAAATCATTTCGCATTACAAAATCATTTCTGAAAATATTACAAGTAAGGTCCATTCGATTTTTGTTTGAGAGATTGTGAGGGCATTGATGGCATTGAGTTATTCAGAAGTATATCCCAAAGTCTGAATAACTCAATACTAGTGGAAAAAACTACTTTTGCTACTTATCAAATGTTTTGGTTGACTAATCAACCCGAGCATTTGTGAAAATTTTAATAAAAAAATTCACAAATGCTCGGGTTGATTAGTCAACCGGAGCATTTGTTGTCATATGCTCGGATTGACTAGTCAACCGGAGCATTTAGACCCTCCCTCAATTCATGAAATCTCGCATTGTACGCACTAAAAAAAATTCGACCCTCCTCATCGAGTCATCAAGCCTTCCCTCTTTTTATTGTTTCCCCTCAAGCCTCATATACTCCTCCAAGAGTAACTCCCTAAGTGACCTAAAGACAAGTCAAGAAAAAAAGACTTTGGGTAATATTTTGCTTTGATCACCTGACCCAACAGAGAGCCCTTCACTTGAATGAGCCTCCAAGATTGCCAACCAAGCAAAGCATCGTTAAAAACACTTAAATCCCGAAAGACGAGGCCTTCAGTACAGTTAGGAGTACATAAAGCGCTCTAACTCTTCCAATGAAATCCCTTTTCTGACCCTTTCTTCCCACCAAAAACACGCAATAGCAGAATGGATAGACTGTATAGTGTATAACATCTGTTGGAAGCTTGTAAATTCCCATTAAGGGCCTGTTCTCTTCGGCATAAAACAACCGAACTGAACTGAACTGAATTGAACTGAACTGAACTGAATTGGACTGAAATGAATTAAATTATAACTAATGAATAGTAATGATTATCATTTAGGAACTAAATTGAACTGAAAATAAATTGGCGAGAATAGGCCCTAAGTAAGTAGGGATGGCTTGGATGATAGCTTTTAAGAGTACTTCCTTGCCCGCTCTCGAAAGTAATTTTTCTTTTTTATCCTTGTAACTTTTTCCAAATCCAATCAAGCAACTCTTTGAAGATTTCTTTCTTATATCATCCAGAAGTCAATTTTTTGATATAGTCAATTTTCGTATGATCTAATCGGTTTATCTAATATAGTCAATTTTTATACTTCCTCCGTTTTTTTTAGTTGCAACACTTTTTTTTTCACAAACTCCAATGCAAAATTTGGGTAGGAGAGAGGTAGAGAGGAAAAAAGGAGAGGGCCCCATGTGATTGGAGAGAGATAGAGAGAAAGGAAAAGCAAAAGTAGAAAGTGTTGCAACTAATTAGAAATTTCCCTTTTAGAAAAGTGTTGTAACTAAAAAAAAAACGGAGGAAGTATGATAAAGCCAGTGTAGGTCCACAATAAATTATTGTAATTTGTAAACCCGATCCACCCAACATGTTTTGTCTAATATGATTAGGCCCAATATCAGCTTTTTCTTTTATTTGGTCGGTGCTCTTAGATTATATGTTTGCCCCGAATTTAATTGATTATTATCTTCTTTACCAAATTACCAGTGATGGAAGTACTTGGGTCCATACTTAAAAATTGAGTCTTTGTTTGTTTTTTTTTGTGTGTGGTGTTGGTCTCAGACTTGGATTGACGGTCAACGGTGGCGCCTGAAAGTCTCAGCACTACAACTCCGGCAATTTGCGTTATTTTAGATAAACTAGGTGATTGTTTCTACATGTCCAACACTCAAAGTGCTTCTTCTCCCTTCCATTACCTGCAAATTCTGGCTTCCATTACCTGCATATAACCCAACATCAAGTACCTTTGCAAGCATTGTAATCCATCCAACCACAAGAAGAGAATCGTGTGCAGTCGCAACTTCAACTTAGCAGTTTCTCAAAAGGTATTCTACTTAGTTATGGATCCTCAGAAACAACATTCTTTTTTTGTTTGATTGATTAATAACTTCAAAATTGACAATGTTTTGTTAATTGATTGTGTTTTGACGGAATCGAAATTCAATTTTTTGAGGAAATAAAATCAAATTTTTTTTTAGAGATTTTTTTTAGGGGATCATGCAATAGTTTAACTGAACAGATCTTAAGAGAGCAAAAACCCTAATTTGGATTGAATGCTGGAAAAAACAGAAAACTTCTAATGGAAATTTGGAGTGTGAAACTGAGGAGAGAGAAAGAGAAAATTAAGTTCAACAAATGCTAGAGCGAGAGTGGTTAGGTTTTGGGTTTAATTTTTAGGGTTTAAGAGAGATTCAAGGTCTAAAAGGGTTGATTGATTTGGGAGATGGGTGATTGTGGGTTGAGATTATGGTCAGCATGGAGGTCTAAGATATTCTGGAAATGAGACCCTCCAGGCCTCCACCATTGATGAACTACTGTTAAAGGTTTTTAAGGTCAAGTGGTCAACATCTGAATTTTCTCTTCTTTTCTTTCCCTACCGACTTAGGAGTGATTCAAAAGAATCAAAATGGAGGAGAGTGATGGCACATAGTCCTTTTTTTAGTGTCCTCCTCTTCCCCTATAGAATAAAGATCCGCAAGATAACTAAAATATCGCTATTTTGAATAGTATTAATATGACATTAAACAATATAATTAGATTACACGTATCACGTAGCCCACCTACAAAATGTGTGTAGTCCTTTAAAATTTGAGGTTACACGTATCACGCATTATTATTATAATTATAATTATATAGAAAAATGATCATATAAGAGTAATCATATTGAAAAAATTGCAAATAGATCACTACATAATTAGGTAAAATTATATCAAGAGATTGTAATAATTGCGTTAAAGTTGGTATGTGTAGTTTTGTAATGGCTTAATACGAATTACAAGCTATGCAACAACGAAAGGATGGAATGGATTGAGAATAAAAGACATCAAATCCCTATAAAACCACATCTAATAAAGTTACTAATGATTGTTAAAATAATTGAATGTAAAGTTACTAGTTCTTAAAATTTCTAGGTAGAATTAGATAGGTACATGTAGGTGTTGTGTTACTGTTTGAGATAGTATTAATATGGCAATAACGTATTAAATACAATAAGTACGGGGTATAGTTTCTCCATAGAGTCATTCGTATTTTTTATGGAGTCAATGGCGGTATAGAGACGATAAACAAGTGAAAAAAACTATTCTATATGTTTATTTTCTTTACTTTGGTATTACATTGTTGTTGCACTATTAAGTCAATAGTATAATGTGACAATAACGTATAAAATAAGTGAAAAAAACTATTTTACATGTTATTTAAGGTTATAACTACTTTTGCATGCATCGCGTGCATATATATTACGTCTAAATGATTCATCAACGTAAACAATCATTCTGCCAAACAATTAAGTCAATTAGCTACCTTATCAGTTTCAGCTCATATTAATTCAGCTATTCTATTGTTGAATCTTAGCTAACTTACAAGTTTCAGCTTATTTTCAGCTATTATTGTCAGACATAAAGTTTGTAGTTTAGCATTAAATTAAATATTTGAGTAAGAATTTGTTTAATATAATTCACTAGTATTTGGGATTTGGATGAATCATGAGTCTATGAATTGGAAGTTGTTGCAGTTCCGAGTTGAGTAGATGAAGTGCTCTCAATGAAGTTGTTTCTTGGAGTCCATTATATATTTGTGCACTCTTAGGTTTATGGGACATCATTATCCAATATAATCCTTGACAATTTTAGGTTTTATTTGTATTTGGTAGTATGTGATTGCATATCAGAACTCATAAATTAGTAATCAGAAATTAAGTGTAGGCTGTAGATTCAAATTCTATGAATTCTACGTGATATACTACTTTGTTTTACTTTCCCTTTGTAATACTGTAATGGTCTTGTGCTAATAATAGAACTTTTGTTTACTATTCGTTACCAGCTGATATTTATGCAGCCATTATAGTTTTTTTTTCTTAATATTAGGTTCATACTGTTCACTTGCTCTTTGATGTTCATATTTCGATCTTATTATTATCTACTCCAAACAGGTCATCTTCTTAGGAAGTGGCAATTTTCAAGCATTCGGGATGACAGGTGGCAGGGAAAAGCGTAACTCAATAACCAGTAACTTAGCTAATCTTGCTCGGAGGTGCTTATATGGTATACTTTCTGTAGGACCAATCCCTAATCATATTGCCTTCATTATGGATGGAAATCGAAGATATTCCAAGAAACGCAATTTCGAGGAAGGAAGAGGCCATAAGTTAGGATTTAGTGCTCTCACATCTATGCTTAAGTATTGTTATGAGCTTGAGGTTAAATACGTAACTGTATACGCCTTTAGTATTGATAATTTCAAAAGACGCCCCGAGGAAGTTAAGTCTTTGATGGAGCTTATACGAGAGAAGATAGAATGGTTGGTCGAAGAAGATAGTATTGTGAATCAGTATGGAGTTAGAGTTCATTTTGTTGGGGACTTGAAGCTTCTAGATGACTCTGTAAGGTTTGCCGCCGAGAAGGCTATGGCAGCTACTGCAGGTAACTCCAAAGCAGTGCTTTCAATATGTATTGCTTACACTTCTACCAACGAGATTCTTAATGCTGTCCAACAATCTTGTGAAGAGAAATGGGATGAGCTTAAAATACTAGATTCATGTGGTGCCGCATATGGTTTAACTAATTATGCCGGTGATAGGGACCCGAAACAGAAAAACTTTGTTGGTTTGATGGACATCGATAAGCACATGTTTATGAAAGTTGCCCCGAGTCCTGATATTGTGGTCAGGACATCAGGTGAAAACCGTTTGAGCAATTTTCTTCTGTGGCAGAGTACACACTCCATTATATATAGCCCCTCTGTGCTTTGGCCTGAGATTGGTCTGCGCCATTTAGTTTGGGTTGTGTTGAACTTCCAAAGGAAACAATCTTATTCAGGAAAGAAAAAGAACACTAATGTTGTTTAACTGAATCTCTTGAGAAATGGATCTCATGTTCTCCACACCTGGATATGATCCATTTCATGGACGGGTATGACATCCGGGCATGAGCCCTACCGCCTTAATGTCTCTCATGCACTTCTATTTCGGGACATCTGGTTATGGTGTTTGGTTTGCTTGAAGCTCGGAGTAAACCAATTGTGGAAGCTGGAATTCATGAAGATAAGTGAATTATACACTCAACAAGTCAACATATTGATATGGTGATAAACTTGGCTTCATTTGACATAATTAGTATTGTGAAACCACGGCTGCAGTGTTTGTCACATTTCCTTCCTGGTTAAAACTAATATTTCGAAAGTGTTGTATTTCATTTTACTAGACCACACATTTGTCGGGCATAGTTTTTGTACCATCTTTTACCGCCAACAATTGTCAAATGTTTGGTGGAGTTGTATACTTAAAAGTTATGTCAAAATAAATTATTGCCTTGCTACAAAACCAAATCACCAAATGCAAAGTTTCTCCCTCCCTAGTAGCACATTGAACAATCTAGATAAAATTTGCTGAAATTTTTTCTGGAATAGAGATCCCGAAGCGAAGACACCTAATCTAATTGGATGGGACATAATTTGCAAACCAAAATACTTGGGTGGACTAGGCTTACGCAAAGCAGAAATTAATAATAAGGCAATGCAAATGAAGCTTCTCTAGAGAATTCTTTTTGAACCTAATAACTTGTGGGTTCAATTAGTTAAGAAAAAATACTTAAAAAATAAATACATGTTTGAGTATACACCCTCCCCCTCTGGCTCTTGGCAATGGAATAGCCTAATGAAACTAAGACCAACTTTTATAAAAGGGCTTCAGTGGCAAGTGGGTGATGACCAATCTATTCTTTTTTGGAAAGATAATTGGATTTCCCCATATCCACTTTCTGACATTGTCCCAACGTGTCTCGCTCCAGATCAAAAGGTTGCGGAGTTTATTCTCCAAACAAAGGTCTGGAACAGACAAGCTTTAGAAAACTGTCTTCCTGAACCAATAGTGCAGTCGATTTTCAGTCTCCCAATCCCCTCAAACAATCTTAAATATACTCTTTTTTGGCGTCTCACTCCCAGTGGTGAGTTTTCCACAAAATCGGCGGCTCTCTTAATCCAAGGTATCACCCCGGAGAACATTAAAAAATGTTCAACATCCCTCCCAAAGTTAAAAATTTTTTATGGAAAATTTGCAACGACGGCCTCCCTACGAAAGAAAGGTTACTTCGCAGTCATGTGGCAGTCCCACTGGCATGTGTTTTTTGTAACCACCATACAGAAACATCGAGTCATTTATTCATTGAATGCCCCTTCACGCTGGATTTATTTAGTTTGATTGCCGCCTCGTGTGCTTGGCCTAGTATCAAAAGGAGGAGCGGGGAACAGGATGATACGATTGCTAACCTAAATTTCTTCCGATCTTCCTATACTCAACTAGAGCTTCAAAAGATGGTAATTGGTTGGTGGTTTATCTAGTTCTTCATAAACAAGGTATGTTTTAAGGAGGAGGCTATTAGTGTGCAAAATGCAGCGTGTATTATCAAGAATTATTGTTCGTCTTGGTTTAACCCATCTGTAGATGAAACTTTTGGTCAAGATCCTTCGAAAAAAAAGATTAAGCAAGATTCTTCCTCTTTGGTTCACTGGACCCCTCGCCTGCCGGTTTTTCTAAGCTGAATTTCGATGGGTCTAAATCCGGTTCTCAGCATTGCTCTTTTGGTTTCATCATATGAGATGATAAAGGCCACCCGATTAGTATAGGGGCTAAGGCCCTCCCTTCGAGTTCTTCAATTCTTATGGCAGAAACAATGGGCTTCTACATTGGGCTCAAGCATGCGATTTCCCTCGGCATTAGAAAACTCATCATTGAAGGAGACAATTTATTGGTAATTAATTCTATTCGGAGGGTGTGGCAGGTTCCTTGGGAAATTTTGTAACGTGATAAATGATGCAAAGCAGGATTTCAAGTCATTGACTTCTTTCTCGGTGCATCACTGTTTTCGTGAAGCGAACCAAGCGACGGATTTCCTAGCGAATTGGGGCAAGGGTCTTCAGCATCTGTGGCTCTCCTCCTCTTCCATTCCCCCGGGTCTCCCTCTTATCATCCGCAAGGATGAGTTAGGTTATCATACTATTAGGTTGTAACCTAGTTTCCTTTCTTTTTAAAAAAAAAATAGTTTTGGAATTAAGGCTCTGTTCTTTTGGACTTATTTTCAGTTCAGCTCAGTTCAGATTCTCTCAGTCCAAAAGAACGGGGCCTAAAACACCAAGTTTTTATCAATTTGATCCAATCTCAGTTATTTAGAGGTTTGTATAGTTCTGTTCTCTTCCATACATATCTAGAATGGACATTGATACATCTACCTATTGGAAAGACTATCCGCTAGAATAGATAATAAAAAATAGTTAATTTGCTGAGTTGGATTCCATTAGTTATCAAATCTTCATCTTTAGTGGTAGATTACCTATTGTAGACATAGTCTTTGTTTCGAACTTATAAGTCAATGAAAAGATAAGACAAAATCCATGAACTATCTTGTTGTTCCAGTTTGACTTATATACGTGCATAACATAGAACATTTTTTTAAGGTAATATCAACCCCATTTTCACTCTATCTCTCTCCATCAACTCTTGATCTTGCACTAGTGGATAAATGGTCAAATGCTCCGATTAAAAAGCCTACAAATGCTTCTTTTTGGCCCGTAGCAGATATGACTTGTTGTGAACAAGAGCATTTGTAGCTCAAACGATTCGGTTCTACAAAAAAAAAACAGAGCATTTGAACTACCAGGGGTTTAGGATATTAACTCCTAAGCTACCAACGATATGGAGGGTCAGTTGACCATTGTAAGTTTACCATTAAATAGCTTGGTTCAATGGTCTTCTTATTTTCAAATAGAAGTTCAATGGTCTTCTTATTTTCAAATAGAAGTTCAAAGGTCTTAATGATGTTAATATGAATTTGACCCTTTATGTCCATTAAATTTTCTATAGTTTTATAAGATCCTTATAATGGTCATAATTCTAAAAAATAACCTAATAAGCTTAAAGGGCAAGTTTGATTGAGAATGGGAGAGGAAAGGTGGAAGAAAAGGCTCGGGATAGATATAGGAGTCTTTGGGCGAAAGGGAGATTTTTTTAGGCAGGGGAAGGTTTTAGTTTCAAGAAAGAATGCAATCTGATTAGAGTCATTAGACCATACCGTCTTTATATTTTCAAAATCTAATACGCTTTTCAAATCATGATTGACGTTCTATTTTCCTAGTTGATTTCGATTTTTCTTCATCCGTTGATGACTGCTTCTTTTTATCACTGAAATGATATTGATTTTGTAAGTGTATTTGAGAGAGCCTTTGGTTGATGATATTTTTGTAAAGAAAATCTACTAAAGAATGTTATATTATTTTCCGAATATTGATAATAAAACCAAAATACTAAACCAGATTTAATGATTTCAATTTTTCTTAAATAAATAGAATTAATTTTAAGTTAATTATACAACAATTATGATTTCCAAAATCTTAAAACCAAAAACATATCAGAGTGCATCCAAGTGGATGCCATTTACATTAGTTGGTAAAGTCATGAGGGGGAGGTACCCAACCTGTGATCAAATCTCGTCTACATTATTAAGCTTAGTTTGTCATTTACACCAATAAAATAAGGGATATTATCTCAGATAACCCTGACATATAGACCATTTTCTCAAATAACCCCGACATTTTTACCCCTATCCCGGATAACCCTGAACTTGTATTTTGTCATTAAACCCCACGGAATAAGCAACAACGTTAGCCATTTTAAAACAAAAGTAATTATTGCTTTTCTAAAATAAAAAAACACTCATCTCTTTCTATCTCTTGTTCTTCAATTCTCACTCTTCTCAAGCATTTATCAATGGTGTCCATTACTTTCTCTCTCCTCCTCATTTTCTTACCTAAAAACTATACCAAAACTAGTGATTACAACCGGGGAAGCGAAGAAGCTTCACAAACTAGGGCTTTGTAATTCCATTCCAAAATCTGAAAAACCATTAATTGCATTAGGGGAAGAAATCGTAATCAAAATATGGCTCAAAACTAATGCCAAATCTAGATCCAAATAGTACAAAGTTGCTCAATGTCATCGTTCTTTAGCAAACCGATCCTTCAATTGAGGAGATTCTCATTATTTCAGTTCTTCAGCGAACCCATGGAATTTTTGGTGAAGGAATCTGAAAAAGGGACTATACTTTGCTAGAAAAACGCTGAAAAACAAAGTAAATTATCTCTCAAAGTCTAGATTTTGGAAAATTTGTCATTTTTGGTGAAGGAATCTGAAATTATTTGACAAAAATGAAGCTTGAAAGTGAACAATTGAGGTTTGGTCACTTGGACGAAGAAAAAGAAAGAGAAAGAGAATGTCAGGGTTTAATGACAAAATACAAGTTCAAGGTTATCCGGAATAGGGGTGAAAATGTCAGGGTTATTTGGGAAAAAGGCCTATATGTCAGGGTCATCTGAGATAATATCCCATAAAATAAACGGTTTTTTCACCATATACCCCTGACAAATTAAAAAATTCATCATATACCCCCAATTTTTCAGATATTCACCATATACCCTCGAGTTTCTGAAAACGTTCACCAAATGCCTTTTTTCTAACGGACGTTAACTCGCCGTTTACCATTATTTACGACTTTGCCACTATTAACCTAATTAACCCTTCTCCTCCCTAACCCCATAACCCTATTGCCCTAATTAACCTAACCCCCTAACCTTAATCCCCTAACCCTAACCACTACCACTTGAACCATAGCCACCACCACCTCCCCCACCCCTACGAGCGGCCCCCACCCCCTCCCTCCCCTTCGCCCCTAACTACCGCAACCCTCACCCTCCCTCCCCCCTTCGCCCCTAACCGCCACGACGTCCCTTCCCCTCCCCCTTTGATTTCACCTTACCAGCGTCCCCTCCTCCCCTTCGATTTTCTCGCCGCAGCGTCCCTCATCTTCCAAAGTTCCAACAACGTGGGTTCTTGGTTGTCCTCTTAGCGATGCTCTGCCGTGGTTGCTATGCGGCGTAACTCTCTTATCTCTCCTCTGTCACTTCTTTTATGGTAGTATTGATGCGTATGTGTGCTTGCTGTAAAACTCGAGTAAATGAAGGTGGTGGGGGGGGAGGGAGGAGGGAGGTGGGGTGGAGAGGAGAGGGGGAGGAGAGGGGGCGAGGGGGCTCGGGGTGTGGGGGGGGAGGGGCGTATGTAGGGGTGAGTGGGGGGGAGGTGGTGGTGGTTAGGGTTCATGCATTAGGGTTAGGGGGGTTAGGTTAATTTGGGCATTAGGGTTAGGGTGTTAGGGTGGATGGAGGGGTTGATTAGGTTAATAATGACAAAGTTGTAAATAATGCAAATGGTGAGTTAACGTCCGTTAGAAAAAGGGCGGCATTTGGTGAACGTTTTCGGAAACTCAGGGGTATATGGTGAATATCAAAAACATTGGGGGTATATGGTGAATTTTTTAATTTGTCAGGGGTATATGGTGGAAAAACATTTAAATAAAATAAACTTAGAGTGTATCCCACCTATATCAAAGTTCGATGAGTTAGCATCTTGAGGAAAAAAGGAGGTATTGGACCTATCCAAGCAAGAAGTAACATTTGTTAGGGTTATATAGGAAAATATATTAGTATGCTATATTTTCCTATATCATAAATATTTATTATCCCCAACTAAGCTTACCAATGTGGGATTTGTTGCTTGGAAGGGGGTTGACTAGAGAAGCTAATGTGTCACTCTTAGCCAAATGAGTATTGGCTTTACCATTAAAGATGCTGTAAAATACTTAGGCTCTATTATTTGATAAAGAGATTTGGGGAAAAATTAGAGGTTTGAATTCATAATAGAGGATTCGACAAGTTAATCTTCTAATTTGAGTATTTGGTAAAGAGATGTTTGAAATAGCTAATTGGGTCCAAAAAGCTCTTCTTGAAAAAGTTGGGGGAGGAGGAGCCTTTTGACATTAGATATTTGTGAACAAGTGGACTAAATTACATTTATCCCTTAAGTTCTTGAAAATTACAATCATAAACAAAAACCGGTTTTTCACCAAGTACCCCAAGTTTTCAAAAAATTCACCAGGTACCCTCGCACTTTTAAAAATTCACCAGGTACCTCGAGTTTCATGGTAATACATTAAAATGGCCTGAATGACTAACGGTGGTCCCTAATTTTTTTAAAACCCTAACTAACCTCTCTCTCTCCCTAACCCCTAACGTCTTGGTACTCGTTTTGATGGGCTTCTCGAAATTCTCGCCCTTTAAGGATCGTCGGTGGCATCCGTTTTTTTTCCAAAAAAAGTCGTTTTGGAGGTAAAATCGTCCGTTTATGATCATCTTGGGAAGCATGCCCAAAATATTGTTGTATTGGTACTCGTTTTGATGGGTTTTTCGAAATTCTTGCCCTTTAAGAGTCGTCGTTGGCGTATGTTTTTTCAAGAAAAAGTCTTTGGCGGTGAAATCGAACATTTAAGATCGCCTCGGGAAGCGTGCCCAGAATACCATCGTATTGGTACTCGTTTTGATGGGCTTTTTGAAATTCTTGCACCTTAAGGGGCATCGGTGGCGTTCGTTTTTTTTAAATTAAGTCTTTTTTGCTGTGAAATATAGGGTTTAGGGTTCGGGGGGGGTGGGGGAGGGGTTAGGTGTTAGGGAGAGAGAAAGGGGTTAATTAGGATTTAAAAAAATTTGGGTTAATGACTAACAGAGTTAACCGTCATTAGTTATTAAGGGCATTTTGATGTATTACCATGAATCTCGGGGGTGCCTGGTGAATTTTGAAAAGTGCGAGGGTACCTAGTGAATTTTCCGAAAATTCGGGAGTACTTGGTGAAAAACCGAACAAAAAATATAATAATAGATTATGCCCATATCCTTATTGGTCATTTTGCACAATCAAGTAGCAATGAGATAGTATTAGCTAATTACCGAACATATTTATACAATCGCTATTAGCTAATACAATCAGCTATAAGCTACTCCTTCCGTTCGATTTTATAGTGCTTGTATTCTGTTTTGGGTGTCCCAAAATGTTATTCTTGTTTTTCTTTTTAAAAATGTACTTTATTCTAAAATGTCATCATCAAAGAAATTTTATTCCTATTTTGACATCACTTTACGTGGAAAGTTGTTACCACATTTAATATTTAGGGCATGCTTGGATTGAGGGTATTGCATTAAGGGGGTAATAAAAATCAAATTGAGGAAAATTAAGGTGGTTAGAGGTGATTATGAAGGGGAAGAAGTGGTGATAACTAGTATTGGTAGGAAGAAAAGGGAATGAAAGGGGAAATTGTTACCCTCATTATGGAGGTAATAGTTACCTACCACTCCCTAGGATAATTGTTACCCTAATTTGGGGGTAATAGCTTCTTTCTCCCTCCTTTCTCATCACAACAATACTACTTCATCCCCTTGCAACCACCTAAACTCACCTTCGTTTTCCTTTTATTAATGTGATTTGTCTTTTATTACTCCCCTAATTTATTACCTTCAATCCAAGCATACCGTTATCCTTACTTTTTACATGGAAAGTTGTTAGCATTTTTAATACTAGCACTATATGCACGCGATGCGTGCGACAATATATTAATATTAATATTAACATCAAAAAGTGTTAAAAAGCTAACTTAAGAGTGTAATATTTATGGTAAATATTGATGAGCGTTATGATTTTTTATTTGCATTGCTCTAGTGTAAAAAGTAATGTTTTTCAGGATGGACTATATATGTCGAGGTAGGATATGTTATCTTGTACTTTATTTGGTAGATAATTCAACAACTCTCTTTTTAAACAATGATCTAGGTTATATTTTCTTATTTATTTAAAAATACATATATTTTATGAGTAATAGTTCAATTTAATTTCACTGGGTAGATGAGGTTTTTAGACATACTATGGTGAGTAGTGCTTCAATAAAAAAAATTATAAATTGATATTATGTAATGATGTATATTTATCTCTTTAATTATTTATTATCTCAACTGATTGTGATCCCCAAAAAATAAAAAAATAAATATTCTCTAAGTTTCTTAATTCTTTTATGGTTTGTATATGCATATTATTTGAAATTGTTATTGCAACTGAGAGTTTAGATAGTAAACATCTCTGTAAATCTTTGCTTTTATAATTGTTTGAAAATTAATTTAGTCATCAGTTTATAATTTTAATTGTGTGTTTCCTCTTTTTACACATTTTTATGCATTTCTTTTTGGTAATATAGAACTTTCCTCATTACCCATATTTGAAAACGAGGAAAGAATTAAGAAAATCTGTTCTTTATTATTTTTTGTAAGATTAAGGGTATATAAGTCTTTTCAACAGGGGACACCATAACCCCCCTTGGCTTATATAATTTAGATTTGTACTTTTCAATACAAGTAATACAAATAATCAAAGTAAATGATAGTTTCATTAATTTTAGTGCAAAATGACAAACAAGCACTCTAAATTGGGACGGCGTGAGATACTAAACTGGGGCAAACTCGTAAGACACAAAATACGTCACCTAGGTAAAACATCTGAATTCTCAATGATTCTGAATGTTATAAATTTGGCAAAGCTCTCATGTTGTTTGTTGCAGTGTTGCTAGAAAATTCGGCCTTGAATCGAAAGATTGAAACGAGGCGCACACACACGAGCACTTCCACACCGCTCCGCACCCACTCTCCAATTCTCATCGTCGGAAATCTGAGTTGGAATTGAAGCCGTAACGTCAAAAATGTTCAAAAAAGCCGTTGAAGCGAAGTCTTTGCAGAGGTTATCAGGCGCTGATAAGAAGAAGCTCAGAAGAAGCGTCAAAGAAAAGTTTCCCCGAGCTTCTGATGTTGATGTTGACACCCTTCTCCTTCCCAAGGTTATTTTACTTTTACTTTTTTTTTCATTTTTTTTTAAAAACTTTTTACACAATTATTAATTGCTGTGTTCATTGATAATATCAAATTTTGATTGACTATTGATAATGCCTGTACAATTATATGAATACCGTATAGTATTTCGAAATCAATTTTTATGTTATGTTATGTCACTTATGTGTACAGTGTACACAAAAGAGGAGTTTGTAAATGTTTTGCAGACTTTGTACATAATATATGTGTATTGTGTTGGTTCTAGCTTGGGGTGCTTACTGATTGAGTCGGTCATGAGCTGACTTATGCTCGACTCGATCACTCGTCTCATTAAGTTATCAACTCGAGCTATTCTTATCAACCTTGAAATTCTCTAGCTCGACTCGACTATTTAAGATTTCGAGTCGAGTTTGAGTTGCTCGTGAGCATTAGTTCCCTAACTTGTGGATTACATGGAGTAAAACACTAAGAGAAGATGCCACATGGCATCTTTCCTTGTGTAGGAACACCTTTTTATATTAGTGTAGATTACCTTATGTATTTAATGTAAAGTTCTTAATTTTGACAGTCATTTCAAGTAACTTACAAACAACCCGTTTAATATGTTATCGACAAGTAGTTGACATTTGAAATATTGTAACATATATATAATGATTAAAAATTAATCAAACAGCTCACGAGTCAGATAAGGCCAGCTCAACTCGCCTCGTTAATATATCGAGTTGAGTTCAAGCTCGAGTTGAGCCAACTCGAGTCGAGCGTTGACCGAGTCAAGGTGCTCATGGGCTGAGTAACTCAATTAGCACCCGTAGTTCTAGCCTTATAGGATGTTGTTATGCACAAATTTGCTACTCTTTTTTAGTTCTTTTTGATGAGATGAGGTCCTTTTTTACTAGTCGTTTGGTTGAAATTTAGGGAGTGTGAATTTATAGGAAGTTCTAGCGCCGAGAAATTTACATTTCGTGGGAAGTATGAGAATTTGTTTGGTTGAGGTTGAGAATTTGGAAAGTTGCACTTACGTTGGGGGTTAGGTAAGTTCATTCCTCTAGTTTGTGCGAAGTAGAACTTGTCATGAAGTGTAACTTCCTATGTTTATGTCAACCAAACAACTTTATAATTTTCTACTTCCTATGAATTTCCACTCCCATGTTTTATCATGTTAACTGAACAAGCGCTTATTACATTTGTAGTCTTTGACTTTAAGAGAAAACCTAGTTTAGTATTTGTAGCTCTAAAACATTTGATGTCATGATGTTTGAAGGGTTGATGATCATTTTGTGCAAATCGGAATGGGTACACTAAACTGTTTATTGGTAGAGATTATAGAAAATGGGCTTTGGCTGCTCATCAAGAAGGCGAAGAATTAAAACCACATAGTTGCCCAAATGAGGTTTGATTCGATAAGCAAGTTGGCAATGGAGAAAGTGACTCCCTGGCTAGAAGGTGGTAATATGATATCTTCTTTAATGGGGGACAACTCACTTGTGTATCCACGTATGATGCGGGGTCTAACCAGAAACTCTAATGTGTGTTATGAATTTCTGATTTGGTTTCTGTAGTGATTTCAGTTTGGTGTATTGTTGCTGACTGGGGATGCCTTCTGCCTTCATTTTACCTTTACATTTCTTGTTGTACTTATTGGTTATGTTTGATGTTTAGGGGGAGATCACTGTTGCAAAATTTCAAAATCGAGTCCTTGTGTATGGTGTCGAAGGTGGCTTCCCTATGTTCTTTGATACTGATGGAAGAGGTTCGGATATATACCCGACAGGTAAAATATATTTTGTTGTGCTCTTAGTCATCATACAGCTTCTTAACTAGTAACTTCTGGTTCATGTTATCCTTAGTTATGTGGGTCCCCTCTTCTTTTTTTTTTTGGGCTACGTGGGAATGATAGCATAGTTGAACATACCAATAGAGAGACAAAATGAGTGCTGGGAGTGTTGGGCCCTTGCTAGGCCTTTTACTGTCCTTGCTACCGGAAGCATTGCTTAAATATGCACTGTCCTTACCTGTATTTCGCTGTCATGGAATCATTGCAGTGCAAATTTCCTAATGTGAGTGTTTGTTATCGCCGGTTGCATCTTAATTCTCATTTCAAATATAATACAATTGTGCTATGAAAGTGGAGGATTTTCCCTTTAGGAAGCTTTAATAACATACCAGTACTCATCTCGTCTCATAACAGCTCTCTTGCATCTCTTTTGATTACTTCCCTGTTTTTCATTTAACTTGGCCAAGAACTTTCTTTCACCTAGCCTTAACTTGATAGCTCTCTATTCATGCCAGGACAGCAGGTCGAGTAAATATACTGCATTCAAAATTGCATTTGGTGTTCTGCTAACTTGGTAGGAACTAGGATTAGGGATAATATTAGAAGTTGAACTCAATATCATGATTAAAACAAGACATTTTCTAGTACCCATGAACTCTGTTGGTTTCTTCTTGGGAACAAAGAGTTCTCTAACATTTGGGTTTAAGTTTACATTATCACAGAAATCTGTATTTATTAGAACAGACATGTTGAGGTAAGCTTCTGTTCGTCTCCTCCTCTCCCCTCCTTTGGGAGAAGGAAATAAAATATGTTTTTTTTTTTGCTTAAATGCATCTTGAATGAGCGTGTTTGCTTACCCTATTTTACATTTGACTGTGACAGTTTATGCTCTCTGGATGGTCCCTGATCTTCTGCCTGCTTTCATGCTAAAGGGGGGAGAGGTATCTCGATTTATAATTGGAGGGGCAGATTTGATGTTCCCCGGTATCACTATACCAGTGGAAGGCTTTCCGTCATTTTCTGCTGGGGAGCCGTGGGCAGTGAAGGTTCCTGGCAATCCTGCTCCCATTGCGGTAGGCATTTGCAAAATGGACAGTTCATTTTTGATATTTCAACAAATTTGAGCACTAGTGATAATTGCCCACAAATTCTTCTTCCTCTACTGTCGCATATTTTTAGGTTGGTGCAACGACCATGAATAGCTCTGAAGCACTAAAAGCTGGTCTACGTGGAAAGGCTTTGAGAATAACTCACTACTATCATGATTCGTTATGGTAAGTGCAGTTGAATCTAATAGTTGTTTAGTTTATCAACCCTAGCTTAATCTCTAATTACTGGCAATCTTGTTCTTCAGGGAATCGGTTGAAGGTCGTTTTGTGCCAAATGCTGGTTTTTTTGAAGATGTGGTCTTCCCTGATCCTTCTTCCTCACCTTCCATGGCTTCCAGTCCATGCGAAGGCGATGCTTCTGCTGATCGAAGAAGTGACAACGAAGAAGCAGTTGAGCTAGATGCTGCGAATATTGTTTGCTCAGAAGGTGATCCTGCTTCCTCATCTCAGTTGGATGATAAAAATGTTGTTTCTGAACAAGTTGCCTTGGAGTTGAGTGGTCTGGAAGTAGCGGAGAATGATGAAATGCATAGCGAAAACCAGCACTCATTGTCAACAGAAGATGTGGATGTTCTGCTGGATAGGTGTCTTCTGCAAGCTCTGCATACAACGGTGAAGGATAAGGATCTTCCAATGGCAGGAAGTACTTTATGGTGAGTTAGATTTTGTTATGTTAACATCCTTGTTAATTATTGGGTTTTGTTGAATTTTTGCCACTTCATGTTGAATGACCATATGCGCGATACAGGTTGGGGGGGGAGCTTTAGTTTCTCTACTTTTGCTATTTTGTTAGGCTCTCCTCCTCTTTGTACCTGAAGATTGTATGGTAATCTGCCAACTAGTGAATTTTCTCTACTTCTCGCATTGCGTTAGTTTTTTTTTGAGTAGACAGCCATCATATAAAACTCTTAGAGCCTTTGTAACAGATGCTCTTTGGTTATGACATAGGTCAAATCATGTTTTGCCGTGTAGACCATCTGGCATTACTCTTGATATCAAAAAGTCATCTTTCAAGAAGTTATCAAAATGGTTGCAATTCAAAGCGTCTTCTGGAGTGGTACTCTCTCTCTCTCACTAATTTGTGTACAAGGAATTTCTATAGTGTCTACTGCAATGCCTTTTCTTTGAGCAACCCGACCCGTTCTTTTGGAAGAGCACAGCTGAACAAAAATGTATTGGTGGGCGGACCTTGAGAATTTATTAGGACCGCGAGACATCCTTGACTCCTTGTAGTAACCAATAAAAAAAAAATGTCACTAAACGTGAGAAGTTAAGTAAATGTTTCAAAGATCTTCATCGTCCTTATATAAGGGTCATGGAGCCCATTTTCAGATTTTTGTAGAAGTACCATTTTTGTGTGTGTAACGTCTTCATTTGTGCATTGGTGAACGTGAAAGTCAATATGGAAAAACTATTTACAAATGGAGGGAGTAATAATGGATTGATGTCTCCATTCAATCTATTTTTATAAGGATGGTTTGTCCTAGGCCAACCAAAAGAAGGTCTGGTGGGCTTCAGGCCAAGGTATACGTGTCTGGCAGGTTTAAGATTTTCAGATTGAAAACTACCACAATGGTAAGACATAATATAAAGCTCCAGGTAATACAAGTGACAGTGTACAATTCAAAATGATACAAGTCCAGTTCCTACAAGCAAGTTATATTTTTTCTTAAATAAGAAGTTGAAATATTTTATAAAAAATTGGAACTACAAAACAAAATCATTTTGATACTTGTTGATTCAAGAAATAAGTTAATATAGGAGACATTGAACATGGGGTGCTTGCCAAGTGAGCTACCAAGGTTCTCTTGCGGTTATGAGGATTGCCTTGTTGCCAATCTTGCCATCGATCAACTTTTTTCTCAAAAGTTCACCATGATGTGGGACTAAGAGGTGTTATATTCATGAAATTACCTTTAGTTTGGTGTACAGGTCCCTCATGTCGTGTTGAATCTACACATCACTTCTAGATTTACTTAGTAATGGCTGTGTACTCCTTTTAATAGTGTAAATTTTTGACATTACCTATCGCCTCCTCCAATTCCTGTGCCCTGCCTGTCTCCTCTTCCCTCCCTCCTCCCTTATTACCATGGCCAGTTCAAAGAACATGCTTGAAAAGCTGTGCCAACCTTTCGTTCTTTCCTTTTCTTTGACGCTCCTCTTTAGGATTTTTTTTTAGCTCGCCTTCGTCCGTGTCTAGAGAAGATCGGAAAATTTGTAAATTTTTGCTTGGTGTTATTATGAGCTTTCAAGCGCTGTAGCTCGGGGAACCTGATTTCAGTATTAAAATATAGAAATCTGAAATTTTCCACAATACAAATGGCACATAAAATTACTTTTTTTAGGGCACCTCACCCGATACATGATACCAAAAAAATCTTCACATAGTTGCTTGGGTCTTGGACTTCACTTATTTGACTTGTCATAAGCTATTTTACTCAGACGGTGCTCGTAACGTGTCCTAGTATCCAACTTGACTTTTTAATGAATATTTTTCATTATATGGCCTCCGTCACATGATATTGGAGTCTGATTGTCAAGTGGTGATCTCATGGCTTGCTAAATCGGTTAGCTATTTCTCGGGCTTGGATAACATCTTAGAGGATATCTTGTCTCTTAGTTCTCCCTTTAATTCAGTTGTTTTTTCTCATGTGAAACGAGATGGGAACTCTGTAGCTCATTATCTTGCAAGGTTTGTTCCTTTTGGCATCTAACAATGTTGGGAGAACCATTGCCGGATGGAAGTGGCTCCCCTACGTTCTTATGGATACTTTATCCATTAATTAATGAAAGTTTCTGTTTTGTTCTAAAATAAAAGAAAAAAATGGCCTTTAATAAAGTGTCCAACTATCCATACCCATGTCGGAGTGTTCAGGACCGGACACGGCCATAGTTCGAAAATACGGCCGTGTAGGACATATATCGGGTATGTCACATAGTTGCTCGCCTTCGAAAAGTGAGTGAGGGAAGAGATAGAGTGAGATGAAGGAAGGCGCAGGAGGGTGGGAGAGGGGATGGGGAAGTGGTTTCGTGGGTTGGGGAGTGGCTGGAGTGGAGGAGGAAGAGAGAGAAACAGTTGAGGGAGGTGGTTTCGTGGCCAATGGAGGGCAGGGGGTGGGGTGGGGGAGGGAGAAATAGGGTAGAGGCCTGGAGGGGGAGCAGGAGAAGAAAGAAAAAAAAGGATTTTTTTTTGTTTTCTGAAATTTAAATAAAAATTTAAAAAACAAACCAATGAAATAACGACACGTGTCCTGGTTAGTGCCATGTTAGCTTGCTCACCTCCTACAACAAGTTAACAACCTGTAACGAGCTACTGGGGGAAAATTTTAAAGAAGTTTGATATATTAAATAATAATCGAAAGTTTGTATTATTGCGGGCAAAACGGCCAAAGTTTGTATTATTGTAGTTAAATAATCCTTATTTTTATTGTTTTTCTTGGTTTCAAGTTAAAAATGAAATGAAATTTATGTGTTTTTGCATAGGATTAATATTGCCAAGTCTATTTCAAGGCTTTGCTCTATAATAAACTTTACCAAGAAATTTCATGTCCCTTTTGTTTCCTGTGCCTGAATTAAGCTGACTTTTAAACATATTAGATACGGGATCAAATTTTCCCTCAACACCAAATCATCTTTTTTACAAGTAGTCAACATCCTTATAGTGGTGAATAAGAATACCTTTTGTGTAATTTCTTCCGTTGCATTTTCAACTCAGAAATGACATCCGGTGAAATAGTTTCGTTGGCTGCCTAACAGCCTGTAAGCAACCATTAGTATGGACCTTGTTCAAAAAAATTGTGCAAGAAGCTTTAAGCTAGAGAATGTAGATTTTCCATTGTAATTAGACAATGGTAATAGAAGCTTTCAGCTAGTGGCTGGTTGTGATAGAAGAGTCACCTCTCCAAGTTGTCAGGGAAATCAAGAAGAACCAGGATTGGTCTCATCGAGATTCTATAATGTGGCTCTCTCTCTCTGTCTTTATAGATTTATTTATGCTACTGGATGACTTGACCCGTAGCTCCTCATGGTTCACTTATTTGTACTCATCGGTTATGTTTTTGATGTAGTCTTCTGATTTTATTTTTTTTACTATTATGTTATGTACAGATTTCAGTAAAAGAGGACAAACATAAAAAAGAAGTGGTACTGCTTTCTGTTAATCGGAGCCATGTAGATTACAAATCCTTCAAGCCTGATAAAAGACAACCTGATAAGATTGAGCAAAGCAGTGACCAAGCTGCTATTGACTCCCAATCTCAGAAATTATTGGAAATAGAAGAGGTCTATAAGTCAAGTATTCACGTGAATCCTATATTGGCTGCTGTTGGAGCTGATACTGGAGGATATTTTAGTGCATCAGAGGTCACTAATGTCGCTTTTGCATATGTTGAGAAAGAGAATCTTGTAAAGCCTACCGACAGAGCAATGGTGATATTAGATACTATGCTGTGTGATGCTTTGTTCAAAGGAGCTATAAAAAAAGGATCAGCTTATCCAACTGAAATTCATAAGAAGGATTTAGGTGCGCTGTTTCTGAATCGGATGCAATCTCACCACAAAGTGACTAGAGGATCTGACTCTGTGATCAGGAAAGGTGCTGTTAAACCAATTCACATCATGACAGAGAGACGACAAGGGAACAAGAAAGTGACAAAGCTCTCTGGTTTTGAAATATTTTTGATGGATGCTGAATCATTGGCATCAGAGCTGCAGAAAAAGTTTGCATGCAGTACCACTGTGGCTGAATTACCTGGTACCTTGTCTTTGCTTCTTATTGTGCTGTAGGTCAACAAGCTGAATACTGGTGATTTATTGCTTTCCTTACCTCTGTCAACAGTTAAATTTGTTGTAGACAATTGTGCCTTTTCTGTTTAGATTTCGTTGTTTAAAATCTGTCTCTGGGGAGACGGGTGTCTTTGGTCTTAGTTTTCTTATCCATCATGTCCGTTTATTTAAAGCTATATTTTAGTTTCATAGTTGTCGATGACCAATGAATTCTATGAGCAAAGCGGATTCATTTGGAGTGCTGTATCAAAGTATTATTCTGTTTGATTCTTTAATTTAGTTGATCAATCCTGTAATTTTTATTCTCAAATGAGAGGCCGTCCGTGGATAGTCTTCTAATTGCTACTTGGACTTCTTTTCTAAATTGGTAAGATGTGGACCCTTCCTATGGCCCTATAACAGGGTAATCCTCGACCAGGTATATGCCCAAATTGCGCTACTCACCCTCCTGCCCTTTCCCCTAGCCCTATTGCAGGGTAATCCTTGGGTAGATAATTTCCCAAACTACATTACTTCTCCCTCCTTCCTTCTGCCCACCACACCACACCACACCTCATAGATATCAAACCCTTCACTTCTCCTAGGGGGTTGGAAGTTGAGGCGTATTACTTCTGCTCGCTTCCTAATTCTAGCTTCGACCTTGAAACTGAGGTTTTTTTTTTTTTTCTAGAGCAAAGTTTCCTTTCATTTAGTACAGTTCTTTGAGATTTTTACTTGCTTTATTCTTGATGCCCTTTTCGTTTCATTTCTAATTATTCCAGGTAAGAAAGGACATGAAGTTCTGATTCAGGGTGGCGTCATCGATCATCTTGCAAAACATTTAATTGATCAGTATGGTGTCCCAAAAAGATACATTGAAGTGCTGGATAAAACCAGGAAGTGATTGAGGTCAGTTTTACTTTATGCAGAAACAGAACTGTGTTATATGAACAGAGATTCTGCTAGTCTTGTAGATTAGCCCATCTGGCATTTTGTAGTTCATGACAGTGCAAGCAACTTGCCAAATAGTTCCTTGCAGAAACGTTCATGGTAACAAGCTTACAAAACTAAATCAATCCTCCCTAGAGTTACAAGATTGACCATTGTTAAACATTGTTTGTAATTTGTATGGAAAGTTCCTTTTCTTTTGGCTGGATCCATTGGTTCAAAAATTGTGGCTAGACTTTTAGCACTGAAACATTTGATTGCATGTACCCTTGTTTTCGAGATTGGCCATGCCCATGATCACTGACCATGAACATGATAATTTTCTTTTAAATTCTAAAAATCGTTATAATTGTAAAATACTTCAATTAGGTGCAATTTCTTTATCACTCATCTCCAGTAATCCACGACGCTACAAGAAAGCTGGGATTGTGGAGGTAGTTAGATATGGTTATATACTTGAAATTCACTTTTACGTAATACTCTGGCTGGAGTTGTGGAAGGTCTCATTTCGTATTTTCATGGATAATTTCTCTGGGAGTTTAATCACAATTTCAGTGTGTCGCTTTTTGTTGCATTTCAGGTTGGGGAAGAAGCTGCCTTTATTCTGCAATAATTTGAAGGATGCAGTGATTATACATGGGATAGTTGTGTACTCCATAATGTGTCATCATTTTACTACCATCAGATTGGATGATAGCACAGAAAAAAATTGTTCAGATTTTTGCCAAATATTAAGGTCTTTGGGAGCTCGTGTACATTGAGAATTTTCTCTTCCTTTCCATTATATTGTATACAAATTAGAAAATCTGAAATACATAATCTCTATTATATAAGCAAAGAGGAGCTATGGTGTCCCCTGTAAAATTACTTTTCTACCCTTCATTTGTCAAAAAAATGCTTATTTTAATATTCAATTCCTTCTTAATCTACAATTATGTGTAGTAAGGAAAGTTAAGATTGCCTAACTTATAGTAAGATGTAATGCATGCATAAAACCTTTCCAAAAAAAAAAATGCTTAAAAAGATAAATTTTTGATTAACTAAAGCAATTCTAAATGATTACAAAGTACCTAAACTTCCAATTTCAATTACAATTTCAAAGAACATACATTAACAATACATAAACATACCAAGAAAAATAAGAGGATAGTCTTATTTTTGGCTTTTATAATTGTTGTATGTGTTGATTAGAACAATTTATCATTTTATTTATTTAAAGGTTCATATATAGTAGTTGTTTGTGTCAGTTGGGATAATCCATCTCATCATTTTATTTTTATGTAGAAATATATCATAATTATTAGATATATTATTTAAAAATATGTTCGTAATTCAAATATATTAAGGAAATAGGCTTATACCATCTAAGTTCTCAATGTAATGTTACGCAATAAATTACACATATATTAAAGGAATTAGCATATGGAGTATCAATTATATCAACCTATAGTACATTATGATACATGTTCGTTTATCACATTGAAAAAAAAAAGTTGCGAATGATCAAATTAAATTACAAGAAAATAATATTAGCGTCTAGCGCTTTTTAATGTCAGTATTGAAGTTAATATGTGGTCGAACGCATCGCGTCTGTATGAGGCTAGTTTTTCAATATTAGAAGTACCTCCTAGTTGGAAAACAAAAATTTAAAAATATAAATAATAATTTTGTGGTATCTAGTATCTACTATCTGATGATCATAACAATTGTTATGGCCCTAGCAATCTGCAAATTATTCTGTGCACCCTAGATCATAAGTGACATGCGTGATCCAGGGTGCAAACTCAAAGATATTTCAATGCAAATGAAAACTACATTAATGTGAGTCAAAGGTACATTAATAGAAACAAAGTTCAACCGTAAATGTACCTTTAAAATAAGCTATTGTTCCCCGTCAAAAAAAAAAAAAGTTATTGTTCTTTTCGCTAAATTCTTTTTAATGTGAGTTAAGGGTGATTTAATAGAAACAAAAGTTCAACTGTAAACGTACCTTTAAAATAAGTTATTGTACCTTTGAAATAAGTATTTATTCGCGGAACACAGATGGTCTTATGCTCCAGGGTGTACTAAATACGTAATACTAGCAATCTGGCAATAAATTAGGCTTCTTTAGTCTTTACCCAGCCATTATTTTCAAGTTTGCAATTGCTGCAACAAATCTGGTGAAACAATTGTAGTTGCTGCTGAATTTAGAAATCTAATTCTTTATTATTGAGAAAACTAAGAACTAAGCAATCTCTCTTAGTGAGAGAGAAAGCTCCTTTTTTATTGCAAGAGAAAGACTGGTTGAATGAATGTAAGAATACAGAAGAATACAATATTTATACAGAGAAGACTAGCGTATAGACTATAGAGCAAGCTACAACAAAAGTTAATTATAACTAATTCAATTACAGCAGTTGTAGCTGAATTGAGAGGTAATCAGCTGTGGTAGAGCCGTAGAATATTGGGTAAATCGAATATCAGATATGTTCTTAACATGTGGATTTTTGTTCACCTACTAGCTTTGCCATGATGTTTTCATGTCCTGTAACTATATATATAGCTCACAAAATCCTCTGTTTTCTCCTCATATCAGTACTACTGCCTGTCTGCCTCTCTTACACATAGGCTCCGTTTGGTAGGGCGTAAAACGTTTTCTTGGAAAACTGTTTTCCTCTATTTCTAATTTTACATTGTTTGGTTTGCAAAGGAGTGTAAAACCATTTTCCCTAGGAGTAAAATTACTCTCCCAATGATGGAAAACCATTTTCCTTTCAAAATGGACGGAAAACCGTTTTCCTTCATTTTTCTTATCTGTCTTGTACACTCCTCTCATTACCTCCTTGGCTTCTTACTTTCCTTTTCATTTTCCTTACATGGAACCAAACAACGGAAAACTAATTTTGGAATTGTGTTTTCCATTGTAAATTGTTTTCCATGAAAATCATTTTACACTGAAAATATTTTACACCCAGCCAAACGGAGCCATAATATCATACACATAATGGCTGCTTTTTACCTTCATTTTCTTGTGATTATCCTCTGCAATGTCCTATATTTGGGACAAGCCGACTCCTATATGGAGTACTGGCCAGAACTGTTCAAAATTTTGATGCCAAAAGCAATCACAATTGCTTTACCTTTCCCCAATAGAACAAATTCTAATTGGCAGTCGAAGATGTTAGGATGTATAGTAAGAACAACAAGAAGGTGTTGCACTTAGCTTGTTTTAATGGCTTCCATGACAGTCGCGCAATAGGATCATCTATGTCCTTTTGTTGTAAGGCCTCTTATTAGGCATGTTAGCCCTTCAATCATTCAGTTTTTACTGTTTGTATTTCTCATGGACGTGAAAGTAGTAAAAATCTTTACTTCTCATGGAAGTTTGGATTTATTTATTTTTGAGCCATCTAGTTCGGGTATTCATATTAGGAAATACTTATTCAGCTGCATACTATTATAAGTACAATTCAGTCCTTAACAGCTTACGCACCATCGAAATAAAATCAGAGTCACGGGAGTAAGATTACAAAGCAAATAGTTTGTACATTGCCATGTATTAGACACAAGTACAACCACTAATTTAAAATTTTCTTTTTGATAAAAAAAAAAAAAGATTCATGAACTGCATCCTGAATTCCTGATTCAATCACAAATGCAGCAATGTAGCAAATACTGGTGAGTTCAGGATAAGGGTCACATGCATGTTCCATTTCAGTATTTAACTGCTATTTGCAACATGCTAAAAATAAAGGTAGGAGCCGCAAATTGTTCATTTAGTCAATAATATAATGTTTATGGGGTTCTGTTTTCTTATTCTTGTATCCATTTTCTTGGACTTTGATCTTGTTGTATACTCATTAACAAGCTTCAAAAATGACGAGTGATTATGTAGCAACCTTGAAGGTCTGTCACATTCGTCAACGGTTCCATGGCTTAAAACGATCACTTTATCACTACTGATGACAGAAGTAATCCGATGTGCAACTATAATTAATGTTGAATCTGAGAAGTGTTCCCTCAGGGTTTACTGGATAACATTATCTGTTGCAGTGTCCACTGAAGCAGTTGCTTCATCAAGCACCAATACTTTGCTTCTCTTAAGAAGTACACGACCAAGACAAAAAAGCTGTCTTTGGCCAACACTCCAGTTCTCTCCATTCTCGCTTACTGATTCAAATACCAACAGAGAAAACAATTAAGGGCAACTGGGCAAAGTTCAATGTTCACATGAAAGGAAAAAAACACGCTATATGTACCCGTTGAATCAAGCTTCAATTCCCTGTTTCTAACTTCATCTCCAAGCTGGCACTTATCGAGGGCCTAAGACAAAGAAAAGATCATGTTGGCTAGGAGATGTACATATCAAATCAGCATATATAACACAGAAATTGAGCCTACCTCCCAAATCTGCTCATCTATATACTCTTCTAGTGGGTCTAAGTTGCTTCGGAGAGTCCCTTGGAACATGGTGGGGTCTTGGGGTATTATGCATAATCTAGAACGTAAATCATGCAGTCCAATAGACGAAATGTCAATTCCATCAATAACTATCTGCCCAGCTGCAGGTTCCACAATTTGGAAGAGAGCCTGAATCAGGGTCGATTTCCCACAACCTGTTCTGCCTACAATCCCTGTCGTTTTTCCTCCTGGGAAGGTGCATGTAATTCCCCTCAGTACAAGTGGCAAATGTGGAGCATAACGAACCTGATATAATTACATATACCATGTGTCACATGAAACAGTACCTGAAGATCTTGGACATGAACCTGTCCACAAGATGGCCAAAATCGGTATGGCCGATTATCTTCTAAAACGAGGGAAGCCTCACTTGTAATGCCTGTATACTGAAGGATTCTCTCAACTGAGATGACCCTATTCTCCATTACAGAAAAAATTAATATAACCCGGTTTTGTAGCTCATTCAGATTTAGTGCGTATGCAACAGCTAATCCAGCAATAACTTGAATCAGAAGTAACAAAACATAAACCAGAATCAAGTCAGACTTGTACACTAATTATAGAGACAATAACGGTGCAAAAAATCAGTAAGACTGCATGCCTGGATTAAGTGATTCCACAGGAATGGAGATCAAGAAAATCAGAGTGCAGGCAAAAATGAGTGAAGACAACATGTCGAGACGGAGGTTAAGCCATTGGGTTGAAGCAGCACTGTACAAAGTTGGCCTTATAGACCCATTTATTAGCATTGTGCTCGTTTCACAAAATCTAGACACTTGACAAAAGCTCCTGATAACAGCAACTCAAGATATACTCTCAGAGAAATGTTGTATAACTGGAGCTTTATTTACTCCAACCAACCGGAAAAGTTCTCGTGCTGTTGTTATATAAAATTTCTGCAGAAGATATTACGAAAGCTGAATCAGGTGATGAAAGAGTGGAAGTACGTACCGATAAGATTATCTAATTGCTTAAGTCATCGTATTCACCTGGTACCACAGAGAGACAGCAATAACTGGAATGAAAATAATGTAAACCTGCCATACAACCAATGACATTACCCCCAATAACCCCAAAAAGTGAGATCAACGAGAACACAAAACCACCAACTCTATTTGGGGTATACATATCCACAGCACTTTGATCTGTAGACACCTGTAACAAGTACTTGTGTTACGTGATGTGCACGATATAAGTTTGGAAAGGTTTTGATAATTATATTGAATAATAAGAGGCATTATATAGGCAGCTCTAGATTACAAACTCATAAGTATAAGTCCTACTATTTAGCAACAACTAAAGAATATTCACTAGAAGATATACATTGACTAAAATCTACTGAAGATAAATACTTCCTCCGTTCCAAAATAAGTGAAACACTTCTTTTTGAGACAAGTGTTTCACTTATTTTGGAACGGAGGAAGTATACAACAGAAGATAAATATGAAAGACTAAGTCAAGGTCTAACTACCTTGACTAGGATTATCTTCTACACACCCCCTCAAGATGGACGGCCTTTGGGCTAGACCGATCTTGGAAAATAAGTCATGAAAGCGTTTTCGAGGGAGGGGTTTTGTAAGTGAATCTGCCAGTTGGTCGCGACCGGAGATGTGTTGTACACGGAGAGCTCCAAGTTGAACTTGTTCTCGCACAAAATGGAAAGCCAAGGCTAAGTGTTTCATGCGTGAATGAAATACGGGGTTGGCCGAGTAATGAGTTGCACCCAAATTGTCACAGTAAATGCTAGGAATAACATGTATGGAAACTGATAACTCATGAAGAAGTGATTTTAACCATAGTACTTCAGCAGTGGTGGATGCTACAGCCCGAAATTCGGCTTCGGTTGAGGAACGAGCTAAACTCTTTTGCTTCTTTGAGGACCATGACAACGGGTTGCGCCCTAGATAAACAATGTAACCAGTTGTAGAGATATAAGTGTCCCGATCTCCCGTCCAATCAGCATCACAATAAGCGTGTAATTGACTAGGAGAGTTGCGATGCAATATTAAACCTTGATGGGCCGTGGCATTGAGGTAGCGAAGAAGTCGCTTGAGTGCTGCAAAGTGAATGTCTGTAGGTTTATGCATGTATTGGGACAATCGGTTGACAGCAAATGCAACATCTGGCCGAGTGATGGACAAGTATTGAAGGCTGCCGACAAGAGCACGATATTCAGTTGGGCATTCAAGGGGAGTACCATCAGTAAGAGTAAGAGGAGGATGAGCAACCATAGGAGTAGGAACAGACTTAGCTTCTGTCATTTTTGCTCGTTCCAGGAGATCATGAATATATTTTTTCTGGCTTAAGAACAAACCCAGTGTTACCTAATTCCCTAATTCCCCCGCGAATTGCGAATTGAGAAAAGCGAATTATGGTCGGTTTTGGTTCATTTTTGGCCCATTTTGGGCGAATTGGCGAATTCAAAAGGCGAATTATATAGCGAATTAGGTAACACTGAACAAACCACTCGGGTGAGAAAGTACCTCGACGCCAAGAAAATAGGAAAGATCACCCAAGTCTTTGAGGGAGAAGCGGGCGGCAAGACTGGTGAAGAACATTTGCATTGCGGAAGATGACGGACCCATAATGATTATGTCATCGACATAAACAAGTAGATAAAATGTAGCAGCCTTTGTTGTATAGAGAAATAGCGAGGAGTCTGCCACGGAATTGCGGAAGCCATAAGATAATAAGAAAGTACGAAGCTCATGGTACCAAGCCCTCGGGGCTTGCTTTAGACCGTAAATCGCCTTCTTAAGTTTGCACACATGTGTAGGAAAACTTTTATCAAGGAAGCCAGGAGGTTGGGACATGTAAACGTCTTCAGTTAGGTGGCCCTGAAGAAACGCATTATTGATGTCTAGTTGCCGAATGGTCCAACCATTTGTAACTGCAAGAGAAAGCATTAGTCGAACAGTTGTAGGTTTAATTACAGGACTGAAAGTTTCAGAATAATCAACCCCGGGCCGTTGGTGAAACCCTTTAGCAACAAGACGGGATTTGTATCGTTCAATACTGTTATCAGGTTTGTATTTGATACGATACACCCATTTACAACCGACAATATTTTGAGAAGAGTGAGAGGGAACCAATTCCCAAGTATCATTACGAGTCAAGGCGGCATGTTCTTCGGTCATGGCGGCACGCCATTGAGGATCCTTGAGGGCTTGTGTAATGTTACGTGGCTCAGAAGGCTGCAAAATAGTTGTATGAGCATATTTAGGATTAGGCTTTACAATATTATTTTGGAGACGAGTGGTGATAGTCCGAGTAGGTGGAGGAGGAGGAGGAGAGGCGGGTGGTGATGATGGTGACATGGGGTTTTGTATAGAGGCAGGAGGAGTGGTGGAGATAGACGGTGGCAGCGGAACGGGAAGACCCACTGTACACCATTCATCTAAGTTTGGTGTTGGAGAGGGAGAAGAAGTGGGGCACATATCTTGATATGGGAAAACATCATTCACAAATTGAACATGACGAGATACATATAGTCTTTTTGTGGCAATGTGAAGACAATAGTAGGCACTTTGAGAAGGAGAGTAGCCCAAAAATATGCAAGGGAGAGAGCGAGAATTGAGTTTGTGGGAGGTATAGGGGCGAAGCCAAGGGTAGCAAAGACACCCAAAATTCTGTTATTTGTGGTAATTAGGGGAGGTCCCAAATAGCTTAAGAAATGGAGATGCATTTTTAAGAGTTGGTGTAGGAAGACGATTAATAAGGTAAGTGGCAGTGGTGAAAGCATGTGGCCAAAAGGTGAGAGGTAATTTGGCATGAGTAAGAAGAGCTAGACCAGTTTCAACAATATGTCGGTGTCGGCGCTCGGCAAAGCCATTATGTTCAGGTGTATGTGGAGGAGATGTAAGATGAGATATGCCATGGGATATGAAATATGGATGTAGTTTTTCATACTCCCCCCCATTATCAGAGAACACTTGAATTATAGGCCGCTTAAAATATTTTTCAACTAAAAGTCGAAAACGAATAAAAGTATCATAAGTATCTGATTTCTTTTTAAGTGGGTAAATCCAAGTGTATTTAGTATAATGGTCAACAAATATCACATAATACTTGATATTATCATAGGAAAGAACAGGAGAACTCCATAAGTCAGTGAATATTAATTCAAGTGGTGCATTAGAAGTGAGAGTAGAGTTGGAGAAAGGAAGCTTGTGACTTTTATTCATGCAACATGAGTTACAATGAAACGTAGAAAATTCTGAAATAGATAAAGAAAAATGAGAATTTAAAGTTCTAAGAATGGAATTAGATGGATGCCCAAGCCGATGGTACCAATCATGAATGGGCTTTGTGAAACTAGTGAAGACACGAGGAGGATTCGGATGCCACTCATAGACTCCAGCTTTAGTTGGCCCCTGAAGAAGAATGGTTCCCTTCGAAAGCTCCTTAACACAAAAAAAGAAGGTAAGAATTCTATAGAAGTATTATTGTCACGGCAAAATTGAGAAATAGAAAGGATGTTTCTAGATATAGAGGGGACATGTAGAACATTTGAAAAATGAAAAGTAGTAGTAGAAGTAGAGAGAGAGAAGGAACCGGTATGAGAAATGGGTAGAGATGTGCCGTCACCAATAACTAACTCCTCTGTGCCATCATATGGAGCATGAAGAGAAAGGTTATTAAGAGCATTTGTAACATGGTGGGAAGCACCACTGTCTAGGAGCCAAGAAGAACCGGTGGGTGCACCAAAGTTAACCATGTGGGCTTGAGGAGCCGGAGGCGAGGTGAATGGTTTTGCAGTACTACGAGCCTGAGTGAGTGAGGGAACTTCTATGGTAGGAAATTGAGCCTTGAACATGGAGCACTGATTGAGAGCATGGCCGGTGTCCCGACACCACTGACAACGCCCTAAGAAGGGACGAGGTGTAGCTTTGGTGTACTGAGTGCGAGGGGTAGGCAGGAGAGCTGAGGAAGAGGGTTGTGGTTTACCCTTCGAAGCATTATGGGTGGGACGGGATTGAACCGCATGAGCCGTGGCAGGGAAAATAGGTGTAGGGGGAGCATTTGGAATAGCAAGTTCACGAGTAATAAGCTTCTCATGTAGTTCCTCAAAGGAAATGGGATTGTCTCTAGCATTAACCGCATCAATGATGGGCTTGTACTGCTCATAATCAAGCCCGTGCAACACCTTGTCGATGATATCCTCATGATCCATCGGCTTTCCCATGGAGGCAAGGCGATCGGTACAGCGTTTGATAGCCTGCATATATTCGGATATGGTAAGATTGGCTTGAGTGATAGTGGAGAGATGGGTTTTTATTTGTTTAAAGTGGCCACGGGAATGATTGGCGTAGGTAGAAGAGAGGATATCCCAAGCTTCCTTAGCAGTGGCGGTTTGGGAGACAAGAGGAACAAGATCTTGGCTGAGAGAGCCAACTAAAGCACCAAACACAAGGCGGTCTTGGCGAAACCAACTTAGAGCAGCAGGGTTGGATGCAGAGACACCTTCATCAGTGGTTATGGATGCTGGTGGCGAGACGGACGAGCCGTCAACAAATTGGTACAGGTCATAGCCAAGTAGCGTGGCTTGAATTTGGGTTTTCCAAGCAATATAATTGGTAGGAGTGAGCTTGATAGTGTTTTGGAGATGAAGAATGGTGAAGGGTTTGTTGGGGTCAGTAAGATTGGGGATAAGAGCTTGCTGGTTGAGGGCCATGATGAGAGAAAAAAAAAAGGATCGTATATGCTCAGATACCATATAAGTTTGGAAAGGTTTTGATAGTCAATGATACCTGGGTACGCCTCCCAGGGGCCGTTTCCCGTACCGGGTACGGGAACGTACCGGGTACGGTACGGATTCGTCTGGGATTCGTACCCAGAACGAATCCGTTGGTCTGGGTACGGGGGAGATTATTGGGTACGGGAAACGCAAAGGTGGGTACGGGTTGGGTACGTATTTCAGTACAAACCCACGTACCCAACTTCTTCCTGGCTTAATGAAATGTGAGAGGCCCAAAATCACATTTCACAAGCTAGGGTTTCATTTTCGAAATCCCCAAAATCACTCTTTACTCACCTGCGAAAAGGGCGAACTCACTCTCTACTCACCTGGGGTTCGTCGCCGGCCTCTTCTCGCCGGCCGTTTCGAAGTTCGTCGCCGGTCTCTTCGACTCTTCGTCGCCGCCTCGTCTTCTCCTTCGAAGTTCTTCTCCTTCGAAGTTCTTCTCGCCGGTTTTCTTCGAAGTCTGGAAGTTGGAACACTCTTCTCGCCGGTTTCTTCTCGCCGGTTTTCTTCTTCACCGCAGTCATTTCTTCTCGATTCTATAAGGTCAGTGTTATTTTCATGTTTTCGAATTCTAGGGTTTTGTTTCATTTTGTTCTCTCGATTTTTTATCTTTATTTTTTCACTCCCTCTCCTCGAGTCCTCATTTCTTCCTGTTTTTTTTTTCATTTTGTTTTCGTCTTTTCGCTTTTTTTTTTTTCTTCTTTCTTTTTTGTTTTCATTTTCGGTTTTTTTTTATTGAGGATTGAGGAAGACGGTAAGTTACTTAATTTTTTATTTAGTTAAGTTGAGTGTTGAAAGTTGAATTGTTGTGGTGTTGAATTGTTGTGTTGGATTGTTGTGGTGTTGAATTGTTGTGTTGGATTGTTGGGGTTGAATGTGTTTATTTTTCATTTTATTAGGACAAATATGGCATCCCAATCTCAACAACAAAGTACTAATATTGGTAGTAGCTCGGGTAGTGGGTCAATTGGTGCGGAATCAACACAAAGTGAGGGTCCTCCATTGTGGAGGTTTGTAACAAGAATTGAAAAAGTTGGGGCGGTTGGTGGAACATGGAAATATCGATGTAATTTTTGTAATGAAATTCGAACATCTAGTTATTCAAGAGTTAGAGCCCATTTGCTTCAACTTAAGGGTCAAGGAATTGCATGTTGTAAGAAAGTGTCTCGTGTTGATAAACTTGAAATGCAAAAACTTGATGATGAATTTGAGAATAAGAAACTTGATTCGGGCCCTAGAGAAGTTCCTTTGCCTAGTGAATCTCTTTCTCATTTGGATGATGATGCTACATTCAAGAAAAGGAAGTCTGAAAAATCACCTATTACTAGATGTTTTGGGATTGAAACTAGGGATCAATTGGATCAAGAAATTGCAAGGATGTTTTACACAGGGGGGGTTGCCATTTAATCTTGCTAGGAATCCACACTATATGAGGGCCTTTACTTTTGCTGCTACCCATAATATAGCAGGTTACAAACCTCCTGGTTACAACAAGCTTAGAACTACATTACTTGTGCAAGAAAAAGCTAATGTAGAAAGGCTAATGACACCACTAAAATCAACGTGGAGAGAAAAAGGGGTAACAATTGTGACTGATGGATGGAGTGATCCAACAAGAAAGCCTCTCATTAATTTTATGGCTACTTCTGGTAGTGGTCCAATCTTTCTTAAAGCTGTGAATTGTTTTGGTGAAGTGAAAGATAAGTATTTCATTGCTAATCTCATGAAAGAAGTCATTCAAGAAGTAGGTCATCAAAATGTTGTGCAAATCATAACTGATAATGCAGCAAATTGCAAGGGGGCTGGGGAGCTCATTGAGAGTGAGTTTCCTCACATTTATTGGACACCATGTGTTGTTCATACCCTTAATCTTGCTTTGAAGAATATTTGTGCGGCAAGGAATGTGATTAGCAATCATGAAACGTATGAAGAATGTAGTTGGATCACTGAAATCCATGGGGATGCCATTCAAATTAAAAATTTCATCATGAACCACAACATGAGATTGGCCATGTTCCAAAGGTTTTCTCCTCTTAAGTTACTTTCCGTGGCCGATACTCGCTTTGCCTCCATTGTTGTGATGCTTAAGAGATTTAAGCTCATCAAACGAGGTCTTCAAACCATGGTTATAAGTGATGAGTGGACTTCTTATAGAGAAGAAGACATGGGGAAGGTAAAGTTTGTGAAGGAGAAGATTGTGAATGATGATTGGTGGGATAAACTATCTTACATTGTTGATTTCACAAGGCCTATCTATGACATGATTAGGCATTGTGACACCGATAAACCATGCCTTCACTTAGTGTATGAGATGTGGGATTCTATGATTGAACAAGTGAAGCTTGAGATTTACAAGAAAGAATGCCGTCCTCATCCAGAGTTTAGTCCCTTTTATCATGTGGTTTATGAAATCTTGGTAGCTCGTTGGGCAAAAAGCAACACTCCTCTCCATTGTTTAGCCCACTCCTTGAACCCGAGGTATATGTTTTTTGACATTTTTTATCTTACTATATTTATACACAAATCTATAACTCTTTTTTCTTTTAAATATTGAAGGTTCTATAGTGATGAATGGCTACTTGGAGCTTCATCTAGAGTTGCTCCTCATAGAGATGGTGAAGTATCTCGAGAGAGAATGAAGTGCTTTCGTAGATTATTTGCACTTAGTGATGATGTTGGTAAAGTAATGGATGAATATGCATTATTCTCTATGAAGAGTGGACCTTTTGAGGATTTAACTTGTATTTCAAGGATGCATTCTATGGATCCTAAGAGTTGGTGGGCAAACTTTGGAGCTCAAACCCCTCTTCTCCAATCTTTGGCATTTAAAGTGCTTGGGCAACCTACTTCATCATCTTGTAGTGAGAGAAATTGGAGTATATATTCCTTCATTCACTCACTTAGGAGGAACAAGCTAAATCCAAGTCGTGCGCAAGATTTGGTTTTCATCCACAACAATCTTCGCCTTTTATCAAGGAATTCCGAAGAATATTGGGAGCTTTATACAAAGATGTGGGATATTGGTGGAGATGCATTTGATTCCATGGAGGATGTTGGGTTTCTAGAGTTTACGGAACTCTCACTAGATGAGCCCGATTTAGAAAATGAGTTGCTCCTTGAAGATTGATGTGCTTTGTCTAAGTTTTATCTACTTTAAGACATTAAATTTAGTTGTTGTTTTTTGGTATTTTGAACTTTGAACTATTTATGTATGGATGTTTAATTTAGTTTTTTATTTTTTTTGCCGAATCCATGCCGTACCCGTTTTTAGCAATTTTGATTTTACCGTTTTCCGTCCCCGTACCCGTCCCCGTACCCGTATCGGTGCAACATAGTTGATAGTTATATTGAATAATAAGAGGCCATTATATAGGCAGCTCTAGATTACAAACTGATAAGTATAAGTCCTACTATTTAGCAACAACTAAAGAATATTCACTAGAAGATATACATTGACTAAAATCTACTGAAGATAAATATACAACAGAAGATAAATATGAAAGACTAAGTCAAGGTCTAACTACCTTGACTAGGATTATCTTCTACACACGAGAGGGTCAAGGTCTTGATATAGATTCTCTGAATAAGGACAGCTCTTGTCCTGAGTTTAATTATCGCAACCCTGAATGCTGAGCAGAAACACATTCCACAAGCTTTGCAACCAAGAACGCAGAAATTAGACCATATCCTTCACTTTTCGATACCTTCACTCCCTTAAGGTATTGAACAAAGGAGTCAATGAGGTAAGGGCCAACATACATCGCCAATGTGTTTAGCAGAGAAAGAATATGTTGGGCCATGACATGAAGATCAAGGATTTTGCGAGCTGCATACTTGTGACCTTATTAGCACCTGCACCACCCTTAGTATGCTCCAAACACTTACCAAAGATCACATACGATTCACTAGCATCATCATCTCGAGAAAGAAGAGAAACGTCATCAAGGTCCAGAGTTGTTTTACAATAATCCTTGTGTATTAAACAACCCACCCAAGAGAAGGTGATACTGCTAAGAAAGCCAGCCTTTGATTAAGGACTAATGGCCTGCTGCGACTGCGCGCCCTGGCTAGTATCACTAACATCAATATTATCCTCGGCATCTAAAACTAAAAGGGGTTCCTGAAGACCACCCTCATCACCTACTGTTGTCACAGAACCTGAATTCCAGTAAAAGAAAAACAAGAATAAAAACAAAGTTCCTGACATGACATATAGGATATCTGACCCTATAACTAGTTGGTGATCTTGAAACTGTGTTACAAGGCAATAACTGGAAACAGCAAGGTAAAAACCCCACCAAGTTGTCAGAAGTAAGGAAAACTTCAAACTGCTATTGCTACTGCTACATTGCAAGTAAACACAAACAAGGAACCAAGCAAGTACACGAATCGCATCGTCGAAATGGGTTACTTTAAGAACATGATCGTGATCATAATTAGACCACCAATCAAAGTAATAATGCAGGCAAAATAGCACTATGTTATACACTAAAAGAGCTAGAGAAGATATTAAGTAAACATTATTGTTCTTGTTATTGGGTTGACGGTTTATGATAATATGAGCTCTTTTAACCACTTTGCACAGCCATGACACTAGTAGACCAATTAATAACAGTGCATGGGCAAAAATAGAGCATTGTCGCCAAAAGATGGGACTTTAAAACTCCATGGCGATGTATCTATATTAGTTCTACAAAGGAGATAGGGAAAGAAAAGGATGATTAATTACGTACTAATGAGTAATTTTTAGTTAAGAATGTTCAGATTTACCCCTGTTTAAGTAAAAGATTAAAGATTGAACTCTTTTCAAACTTTTTTTTCGAGGGGAAGATGGGGAAATTACCTAGCAATATAAAGATCGTGTTTATCTTCACTCGAAAAATATATATGTAAAGATCGTTTTTATCAACATTTATAATGGTTCTAAACTCTATTATTTTCTTTAATTCATAATTAATTTTGTGAAGATATGACATGTTTATGATTTTTTTTGGCGAAAGTTATGTTAGGTTTATGTGACATTCTTCATACTCTTTAAAAGTTCTTTTTTTTATATAGATAGATAGATTCAATTGAATTTACAAATGTATAATCCAACTCTTGTTATGATTCCTTTATTATTATTTTTCATTGTCTTATCATATCATATTATATCATATCATATAATCATATAACTAATATATAAAGCAGAGTACAAAAATCAGATCACGAGGTGGCGACATTTGGCAAAAGCTAGATTACGAGGCCGCGACATTTGGCAAAAGCCTGATCACGAGGCCGCAACATTTGGCGTCCTCATTGGTGGACGCCATTTGTCGCGCTCATAAAGTGCCATGTCATTTTTTTTAAATATAAATAGAGTTTTTAATTGATTAAAATACAAATAGAGTTTAGGATAAGAATAAATAAAGTTGGGCTCATAATGAAAAACTTAAATATAGTAAATTGATTATAACTTTTAATATATAGTTCGTAAAATTATAATTTTTGTACCATTGGAAAGTGTTTAAAAAGCTCTTTAAAATAAGATCCATTTATACTATATTTAAAATTTTATATTAAAGTAACCTATAAAAGGAAACATTGACTATATACTAACGTATTAAAGTAACCTATAAAAGGAAACATTGACTATATACTAACGTATTAAAGTAACCTACTGCAATTGAAATTAGCGATTCAATTAACCTACTGCAATTGAAATTAGCGATTCAATTAACCTAATGCAACTGGAATTAGGGATTCAATGAGAATAAGGATTGTTATAAGATATTCAATTAGAATTAGGGTTGTTATACAAAACCTATTCATGTTAGAATAAGAATATTAAAAAGTCTTGCAAACAATCGCACTCATAAAGTGCCATGTCATTTTTTTTAAAATATAAATAGAGTTCTTAATTGATTAAAATACAAATAGAGTTTAGGATAAGAATAAATAGAGTTGGGTTCACAATGAAAAACTTAAATATAGTAAATTGATTATAACTTTGGCAAAATTGGCCTCAACACCCCAAACTATGGTGCGGGTGCACCCAGCACCCCGAACTAAGACTAGTAGCCAAAACACCACCAACTACGGGCCTGGGTGCAACGCGTACCATAAATGACGCCGGAGCCCCAATTTATTGCCGGCCGGCGACGGGGGAACCTTATTATTTTATTAATTTATACCCATTTCCCCTCTTTTCTAAATTTTTGATTTTTTCACCTGATTTTTTAACACGTGACCTCATCTTCTTCTCCACACTCTAGTCTCCCTTTATTCACTACTCATCCACCCACCCCTGCTGCCCATCTTCGCCATCTCCTCCATTATCCCATCTTCACCGTCTCTTCCACCACCCATCTGAGGAGTCATCGGCAAATCAGTCGCCATTTTCGCCGGAGTTCAAATCAAATTAACCGCTCCATTTACAAATCGAAACAATGCTTAACCCTAGTTTAAACTCATAATTTCCCCCAAATCACAAATGTTGACGCGGTAGAGCAGAAGCAAACAGGGAAGAGAGAGAGATAGTTGAATCCAAATAGTGTTGATTTTTCTTTGAGGAATTGAAACAAACAGTTGGTGTGCAAAACTAAAACCCAGGAAAAACCCACCAAATCATAACCCAGAAATTAAAAAAATTATAGCAATATATATTCCATATACTACCAGACAAATAATTGCATTATTTGTAAAAAGTATCATTTGGAAAATCTTTAAATTAGGTGGATGGAGGACAGGTAGAAACTTTGGATTATATGGAAAGTGATCAAAAGAGGTGAGACAAACAAAAGAAATAAGATTTGATAAAGACGGGTGATTATGTTTCGTGGGTGCATCAAAGTGTTTGTAATTAGTTTGACTCAAGTTCCTGAAAATATGTTGGATTGGATGAGTGTTTCTTTGAGAAATCCACACGATGATGAGAAATCCACACCTGAAAATAAGAGTATTTAGTGGGAAGAATGATTAGGGCGAGAGGAAGAGGAGAGAAAGAGGAGGTTGTTGGGGTGGTTGTGCTGCCGGCGGTGGTCGAGGAGGAGGAGCAGGTGGTTGAGCAAGAGGGAGAGAGTGAGGAGAGCTAGGAGGACGATGATGAACGGAGAGGGGGAGTGGGGGTGTGGTGGGAGAGAGAAGATGTTGGCTGGAATAGTGGGCAAAGAGGTGGTGGTGGTGAGGTGGATGAATAGTACTGAAGAAAAGGAGAAAGGGTTATGTTGGGGAAGAAGAAGGGATCACGTGATGGGTGCCAAAAAAATAGGGTGAAAAAAGATAAATTGAGAAAATGGGTAGAAATTAATAAAATAATAAGGTTCCCCCGTCGCCGGCGAGAAATTGGGGCTCCGGCGTCATTTATGGTACGCGTTGCACCCAGGCCCGTAGTTGGTGGTGTTTTGGCTACTAGTCTTAGTTCGGGGTGCTGGGTGCACCCGCGCCATAATTTGGGGTGTTGAGGCCAATTTTGCCTATAACTTTTAATATATACTTCGTAAAATTATAATTTTTGTACCATTGGAAAGTGTTTAAAAAGCTCTTTAAAATAAGATCCATTTATGATATATTTAAAATTTTATATTGAAGTAACCTATAAAAGGAAACATTGACTATATACTAACGTATTAAAGTAACATACTACAATTGGAATCAGCGATTCGATTAACCTACTGCAATTAGAATTAGCGATTCGATTAACCTAATGCAATTGGAATTAGGAATTCAATTAGAATTAGGATTGTTATAAGATATTCAATTAGAATTAGGGTTGTTCTACAAAACCTATTCATGTTAGAATAAGAATATTAAAAAGTCTTGCAAACAATCGCGCTCATAAAGTGCCATGTCATTTTTTTTTTAATATAAATAGAGTTCTTAATTGATTAAAATACAAATAGAGTTTAGGATAAGAATAAATAGAGTTGGGTTCACAATAAAAAGCTTAAATATAGTAAATTGATTATAACTTTTAATATATACTTCGTAAAATTATAATTTTTGTACCATTGGAAAGTGTTTAAAAAGCTCTTTAAAATAAGATCCATTTATGCTATATTTAAAATTTTATATTAAAGTAACCTATAAAAGGAAACATTGACTATATACTAACATATTAAAGTAACATACTGCAATTGGAATTAGCGATTCAATTAACCTACTGCAATTGGAATTAGCGATTCAATTAACCTAATGCAATTGGAATTAGGGATTCAATTAGAATTAGGATTGTTATAAGATATTCAATTAGAATTAGGGTTGTTTTACAAAACCTATTCATGTTAGAATTAGAATATTAAAAAGTCTTGCAAACAATCACGCTCATAAAGTGCCATGTCATTTTTTTTTTAATAGAAATAGAGTTCTTAATTGATTAAAATACAAATAGAGTTTAGGATAAGAATAAATAGAGTTGGGTTCACAATGAAAAACTTAAATATAGTAAATTGATTATAACTTTTAATATATACTTCGTAAAATTATAATTTTTTTACCATTGAAAAGTGTTTAAAAAGCTCTTTAAAATAAGATCCATTTATGCTATATTTAAAATTTTATATTAAAGTAACCTATAAAAGGAAACATTGACTATATACTAACGTATTAAAGTAACCTACTGCAATTGGAATTAGCGATTCAATAAACCTACTGCAATTGGAATTAGTGATTCAATTAACCTAATGCAATTGGAATTAGCGATTCAATTAACCTAATGCAATTGAAATTAGGGATTCAACATTTGGCAAAAGCCAGATCACGAGGCCGTGACATTGGCAAAAGCCAGATCACGAGGTCGTGACATTTGGCGTCCTCATTGGACGTCATTTGTCGCGCTTATAAAGTGACATGTCATATTTTATAATATAAATAGAGTTCTAAATTAATTAAAATACAAATAGAGTTTAGGATAAGAATAAATAGAGTTGGGTTCACAATGAAAAACTTAAATACAGTAAATTGATTATAACTTTTAATATATAGTTCGTAAAATTATAATTTTTGTACCATTGGAAAGTGTTTAAAAAGTATTTTAAAATAAGATCCATTTATACTATATTTAAAATTTCATATTAAAGTAACATATAAAAGGAAATATTGAATATACTAACGTATTAAAGTAACCTACTGCAATTGGAATTAGCGATTCAATTAACAATTTCGTGACATTTGGCGTCCTCATTAGACACCATTTGTCGCGCTCATTAAGTGTCATGTAATATTTTTTTTAATATAAATAGAGTTCTAAATTGATTAAAATACAAATAGAATTTAGGATAAGAATAAATAGAGTTGGGTTCACAATGAAAAACTTAAATATAGTATTCTAGATTGTCAGCGGTCAACTTTTCACATTGCTAATGAATTATGGATTAGGGTTTTATTTTTAATATTTTAACATGCAGGAAGATGTAGGTTGTGTAGTATATCGTGACATATGCTTTAACATATAAAAATATGTGGTTTCTGCATGATAGAGTGAATATCTGAATCATATAGTGAGTCTCTGCATGATATAGTAAGTGTCAAAATGATATAGTGGATTGTTCAGAAATGATGTAGTTTTTGCATGATATAGTATCTTTCTAAATGATAAAGTGAGTTTGCTCATGACATATAAATTAGAAACCAACATCAAAGATAATGATAAAATCACATTATAACTTTTAGTTGTTTTATGTCAGACAAAAATAACGACCAAAAATAGGAGTGTAAATATTTAAAAACTCTACCTCTTCTTCACGAAAAATCCCAGGCATTTACCCGGGTCCCAATACTAGTAACTAATATATAAAGCAGAGTACAAAAGTCAGCTCATGAGGTCGCGACATTTGGCATCCTCCTTGGACGCCATTTGTCGCGCTCATTAAGTGTCATGTTATTTTTTTTTAATATAAATAGAGTTCCAAATTGATTAAAATATAAATAGAGTTTAGGATAAGAATAAATAGAGTTGGGTTCACAATGAAAAACTTAAATATAGTAAATTGATTATAACTTTTAATATATAGTTCGTAAAATTATAATTTTTGTACCATTACAAAGTGTTTAAAAAGTACTTTAAAAAAGATCCATTTATACTATATTTAAAATTTTATATTAAAGTAACATATAAAAGGAAATATTAACTATATTAACGTATTAAAGTAACCTATTGCAATTGGAATTAGCGATTCAATTAGAATTAGGGTTAAAGAATTAAAGTAACCTACTGCAACTGGAATTAGGGATTTACTTAGAATTAGGGTTGTTATAAGAGATTCAATTAAAATTAAGGTTGTTCTACAAAACCTATTCATGTTAGAATTAGAATATTCAAATTTATATATATTAAATTATCAGCGGTCAACTTTGCACATTGAGTTTTCTTCCCTATATTTTATTTCCACTTAAACTAATTACGTGAACTACATATTATAGATTTTTAGCGGTCAACTTTGCACAATCACATCCAATGAAAATAGACAAATTAGCATTGTATTGGACATGGAAGGTATCGATACCACAATGTTCACAGCATGGATCGCAGTTAATTCTCGGTATCCAGAGGCAGCAAGGATCACTTATATGCTCAGATCCCAGAGAAGTTCGTGTGGCATAGTGATACAAAAGAGTGGAGACCTCAAAAACAGGGACAAAGCATCGGGAGGATGATATTTGCACACCCATGGCAGTGTCAAGGGTGACTTCGAGGGAGGGACTACGAACATTCATTGATAACCAGGGATCTGCTCCATCGAGCTATACAAGGAACATTGTCTATACAGAGATTTTTGACAACATACCTCTAGGGGTAACTAAATAGCTAATCAACTTTTTATCAAAATCTATTATATCGTTGTATAATGAAAAGTAAAGTAAGGCAGAAAATCTCCATAGAATCTATTTGATAGAGATAAATTTCATTCTCAGGTGTTTTCTATAATTTTCTTAATGTACTTGTATTTTATAGGAATTGTATACACATTAAATACTCATATATAAAATACAATTTGGCCAACACTATTTGAGCAAAATGACATAAACTTTAACATGTTTCCACTTGCAGACACTGTTTAGAATTATTTGAAAAAAAAACTATAAATGTAGCATTAGTATATACCTAATAGTTTACACACAAATTCAATCAGTATAACAACACCAAAAAAAGGAAAAACAATCAAAACCAATATAAATTGAAAAGATCTCACCAATATTTCATACAACAACGCTAATAATCACTACTTGGAGATCAATAAGTTGATTGACAAGGAAGCTGAGCACTATATGTAATTGAGAGTTAATATAAAATCAACATACTTCGATGATTTCAAGTATAAATCGGAGATTGAAGATCAATTTTGAGGTTTAATAGAAACAGCGTATTAAGAGAGAGAAAGAAAAGTACCTCTATTTCCATTTACCAAATTCTTATCTTCCATTAGAGGTCAAACCTCTGTACTAAAGCAAACAAAATAAAATAGAAACGGGTAAGCACCTCGCATCTACAATTATTAAAACACTTAAATGAACCGGTACACACTAATGTTGGTAATTCATATTAAATTCATATAGTGAAGTGAGTTTTATAGAGATATAGTGAGCTTCTATACAATATACTGGATTTTATTAATGGAAAACATATAGTGAAATAATATACAATATAGTGGAGGTTTTATTTTTAATGCTTTAACATGCAGAAAGATGTAGGTTGTGTAGTATATCGTGACATGTGCTTTAACATATAAAAATATATATTTTCTGCATGATAGACTAAATGTCTGAATCATATACTGAGTTTCTGCATAATATAGTGAGTGTCTAAATGATGTAGTGGATTGTTTAGAAATGATGTAGTTTTTGCATGATATAGTATGTTTCTGAATGATATAGTGAGTTTCTTCATGACATATAAATTAGAAACCAAAGTCAAAGATAATGACAAAATCATATTATAACTTTTAGTTGTTCTATGTCGGATAAAAATAACGGCCAAAAATAAGGGGTGTAAATTTTTAAAAACTTACCTCTTCTTCACGAAAAAGTCTGGGCATTTGCCCGGGTCCCAATACTAGTATCTAATATAATCTAAATCTATCTATATCTAATTGGTTTTTTCGAGAGCATAGGAGCGTCACCTAAGTGTTGTGCCATATCACAAAATTTGTGTGTCCTCTCTCAACACACACATATATTGTTTTAGATAGATGAAGGAATTTTAGAGTTTGATTTTGAATAACAGCCTAAAAATATAATATAATGTAAAAATAAGTATAACTTTTTGTTAGGAAAAAAAGAAGTATAATTTTGGCGACAAAATTCAAATAGTTAATTTCCACTTACAATAGGATTTTTTGACTACAATAATACAAACTTTTGGCCGTTCGCTACTTTTGATTATTATGTAATATATCAAACTTTTTTAAAATTTACGAGTAGTGATCTGGGTGTTAAGCTTTGTTGTAGCAGTCATTTATGATATGTGTCATTATCTTATTGGTTGGTTTTTAAATTTTTATTTAAATTTGAAAAAAAACCAACATTTTTCCTTTTTTTTCTTTCTTCTCCTATTCTCCTCCACTCTTTTTCTCCCTCCCCCACCCCACCCCACCCCACCCCACCCCTGCCCTGGCCAGGACCCTCCCTCAACCGTTTCTCTCTCTTCCTCCTCCCCTCCAGCCCCTCCTCAACCCACGAACCACTTCTCAGTTCCTCCCCCACCCCGTAACCACTTCCCCAACCTCTCCCCCACCCCGAACCAATCTCTCTCTTCCCTCATTCACCCTCTCGTGTCCCTCCCTCTCTCCTAAACCGGCTATTTTTCACCACCTCTTCACCGCCGCGGACTCTCCTCCTCTCAGTCGCTCTCCCCTCCGCCATCGTATTCCTGAATGACAAAAAAACCCCTGGCCCATGGTGAGTGTTAATGGTGGTTGTGGAGGAAAAGGAAAGGATGTGGTGGGTTGCATTTCGAGTCGAGGTGTTGAAATCGTGGTGGTGCTGGATAAAGGAGCTCATTAAGTATTAATGGCGGTTGTTAAGGAGGAGGAATAGGGGGTGGTTATGGAGAGTGTTGCTTTGTTGTCCGCCATTGATGAGGGTTGCTCTTTTTTGGTGGTATCGTGGTTTATGTGGTAATACTGGTAAAGGAAAACCCAAAATTTTGTGGTTTTAGGTGGTTGGGGGAGGGGAAGGAGAGAGAAAGAGGAGATGGGGGTTACTGGTGGTGAGAATTTGTGGGAGGCAACAACAAGGGGGTGGGGTGGGGGTATTGGTGGTAAGGAAGGAAAAAAAAAAGACGGAGGAAGGAGTTGCCTGTTATGGTGGTCGTGGGGTGGGGGTGAATTCTTGGTGGGAGGGGCTGGGAAGGAGAGAGAAAAAGATCTTGGATAAATTTTTTTTTTACCTGTTTTACAGGTTAAAAGTCACATTGACTTACTCTAGGTTTTTTGATGTAAAGTTCGATATATTATATAATAATCAAAAGTTTGTGTTATTGCGAGCGAACGACCAAAAGTTTATATTATTCTAGTTAAAAAATCCCTTACAATATGCTTTACCATACACATAATTCATGATAATCTCTATTATATAAGCCAAGGGGGGAGCTATGGTGCCCCCCTATGAAAATACTTATATACCCCTAATTTCAAACATAAAAAACCTATTCAAAATTTCTCATTTATTTCCTGAATTACAATTATGCATAATAAGGAAAGTTGTAAAAAAGAGAAAACTAACATAATAAAAAGTTTAAGATTGCCATTAAAAGATTACTTACGATGAGCCGATGAGGAAACTAACATAACAAACAAAAATACCACCAAGTGTAAAGCCAAAAATACAAAGTTTTCTTTTATTTAAATATTCAATAACAATGACAAAGAACATAAATTAAAAATTCATAAAATTACCGAGAAAAAAAGAGTATAGCTCGTCTTTGTATTTTTCGATTTCATAATTGTCATAGTCAAGATGTTATTCAAGCGAAATAGTTAAACCTGGTGAGAAAAAGTAAGCATAAACCAACTTCTCTTATCTTCATTTTCAATCCTATGTTTTGTAAAAATAAATTGTAAGTACCAAATACATGTTTATCTTTCGCATTAATATTAATATTTTTTACAATTCCGAATATCAGTATTAATACTAATATGTTGTCGCAAGCATCGCGTGCATACGAGGCTAATAGGAGTATATTACTATAGTGTTCAAATAACCCTTCTAATCTCAATTTGTAGCTAAGCGTAACATCGATATATATTATTAAAACGTGTGGGCGCGAAATGTAGCATGTCGCGAGTCACCCCCTTACCAAATGACATCACGCCACATAGGTGGTGACTTGGCAAACTACTAAGTTGAGTTGCAGCTAAAATTTCTTGATCAAGAATTGAACTTGGCAACTCCCTTCGATTTAATCACTTAAGAATGCACTTCATCATCAAGCTACCATTTTATTTCGTAATACAAATGTATAAAATAATACTTCCTTCTTCCCTAAATAGAGTTCTCATTTCTTTTGGGCACAAGTATTAAGGAGAAATCATAAGTGGACCTTAGTTGTATTAATTGACAATAAAGAATTAAAGTTGGTACACTATTCATGAATTGTTTATTGATGTGAGAGAATGTAGGGAAGTGGGTAATATAATCAAGTGAAAGCTAAATAATATTTTAATTGGTGGACTTATACCAAATAAGGAAATGGGAAATCTATTTGGGACAGACATAAATGAAAATATGGGAACTCTATTTAGGGACGGAGGGTGTATTCATTAATTTGATTTTTTTTTTTTGAAAATAAGGAGTTCCATAGAAATAAATAGCCGCTGCATCGCTAGAAGTAGTACTCCTCATCCTGACCCTGCTGATTGTTCCATCGACAATACCAAAGTTCTTGTCCTGAATTAAATACTCCATACAACACAGGGGAGGGGAATTCATAACATACACAATATTAAAGTCTTTAGCTTTTACAAAAGCCCTCTTGGCTAGTTTGTCAGCCACTTTGTTCCTCTCTCTTCCTTCATGCACGATTTCCACTCCTCCTCTTTGACGGAGCAATATCCTACAATTTTCCATCAAACTAGAAACGTTATTTCTTGCCATCATTTTACTTTGTATGTCTCTAATTGCCTTCATGCTATCCGTAGCTAATATAATTACATTTCTCCAAGGGCGGCCTTGAATCCAAGATAAGGCTTGTAAAATAGCCTTAAGTTCAGCTTCCAACGGATCAGAGGAGAAGGATTTAGAGAAAAAACCCTCCACCCAATTGCCATTACAATCTCTACAAACAGCAGCAGCAGAAGAACACTTGGTATTACTTAAAAAAGATCCATCAATGTTGATTTTAAGATAGTTTAAGGGAGGGGGATCCAGGACCGAGGAGAAGGGGGGTTGCTACTTTCGGGTGGTTCTGAGAGTAGAACCATTCGGTAGCCGCCCAAGAAGATTTTTTTTCAGGACACTGGGAGGGACAATTTCTTTTTTGAATAACCAACTATTACGTCTTAGCCAAAGGTTCCAAAGAGCAAAAATAAACCAAACATTAAAGGGAACTAGACCATTAGGTCTATGATTGCGCAGGTTTACATAAAGCCAATCTTTAAACAAAACACTATGGACAGACTTTGGGGAGGATATATCCCAAAATTTCGATGCTCGGGGACAATCCCTAAGAATATAACACATAGATTCAGGACAAGAAGGGCAAAAACTACAATTGGCATTAGTATCTATAATTAATCTTCCAATATTAACTTTACAAGGCATTCTATTCCACCATATCTGCCAAATGAATATTCTTAGTTTAGGGTGACCCGGAAGATTCCAAATCCAAGACCACTCATCCTTACCAATCGGATTCTCTTGGATGAACGCAAGAGCTTCTTTAGAATCAAATTTTTCCCCATCCGACCAAGAGGAGAAGAGATAGTCATCTTTTGAGGAAAAAAATATAGACTTAATAAACTCAACCAACATGTGAGGAATTGCAAAGGAAAGATGCTGCACACAAGGACTGACACCTACATTTAACTCTTTTAAGGTTAGAGAGTCATCGTCCCTAGTAAGAGGCCCCTGGATCAAACTTCTAAGGGACTCCTTTCCTATCCATTTGTCCGACCATACTCTAATATCTTTCCATTCCCTACCTCCCATATGAGGCTTTTGTGATACAAGTCCCAACCCTTCCCAATACTATGCCAAATATGCGAACCATTATTAAACTTAACTGGGTTCTCTCTTCTACCAATGTACTTTTCAAACTGCAAGTTTGGTGCCCAGTTGAGCCTATTGTGTAATTTTCAACACAATCTTGCAAGGCTTACAAATTAATGTGATGATTCAAAACAAGGCCAAGACCCCCCCCCCGACTTAGGTTTACAAATCTTTGACCATGCCACCCAATTTATTTTCCACTTATCACTTTTACCTCACTAGAAAAAATTTGCACAAATTGAATCCAGCTTTTTTGAAATTGAGGAGTGAAAGTAAATTGGATGCGTAAAGTATCTCGAAATGGACTGGAGAGTTGATTGGATTAGAATTATTCTACCCGCTTTTGAGAGAAACCTAGCTTTCTAAGTTGCCAATTTAGCCGATACTTTTTCAATGATAAAACTTAGCTTATTTTTAGAAGGCTTATTTTGACATAAAGGAAAACCTAAGTAAGTCCCAAGATTAGCATTGCGTCTTATATTCAGAACCCGCTCAAAATCATCAATCACTTCAATAGGGGTATTTTTAGAAAAAAAGTAACTCACTTTTGGCTTCATTTAACTTTTGACCCGACATGGCAAAGAAAGAATCGAGGATTGATTTTATAGAAGTCAATGTTTTTTCATTTGTTTCACTAAACAAGATGACATCATCCGCAAAGAGGAGGTGGGATGTTTCCATCTTTCCCCCTCTCACTTTAAAGGGGGTTCAATGCTTAGCGGCACAAGCATCATGGATGCATCTTGAGAGGTATTCAAGACACAAGATGAAGATGAAGGGGGAGAGGGGGTCCCCCTGACGTAATCCCCTTGAAGGATTGAAGGAAGAGGATTTCTTACCATTTATCATCACACAAGAAGAGACCGGGGTGATGCAACTCATTATAAGCTTTATAGAATTTGAAGAGAAATTTAGAGCTTTAATTTTAAACAATGTTCAATGAAGTGCCACTATAAACGGTCATAACCTTTTTCTAAGTCAAGCTTCAGCGCAAAGAAACCCTTTTTCCCTTTTCCTTTCTCATTGAATGGATTATTTTAGAAGCTATTGTAAAATTCACATCCAACCCCCTGCCCGGAATAAAACTATTTTTGTTTGGCGATATGATCTCTTTAAGCCAAGGCCTAATTCATTGGACAAAAATCTTTGAGACAATTTTGAACGGGGTATTCACAAGGCTTATGGGTCTAAATTTTGAAACCTAAGGGGGTTTGAAATCTTTGGAATGAGACAAATTAGAGTGGAGTTTAACTGCGGGGGAATCAAGAGGTTGAGAAATATGTTAGAAATTAGGTGAACACATTGATCCCCGAAAATTTCGCAGAAATGTTGAAGGAATATTGCACAAAAACCATCATCCCCAAGGGATTTCAGGCTACCAATGGCAAAAAGAGCCGACTTGATCTCATCGTAGCTCGGAATGGAGCTACAATCCAGGCTATCATTTGACATAAAGTTTGCCAAAGGTGGTAGGAACTCAGACCAGGAGAAGAGGTTTTTAAAATGATCAACTATGATTCGCTCAATATCCTCATTTTTAACAAATTCCCTTCCCACCTCATCTTTTAACATTTGAAATTTGTTTTTAGCTCTCCTAATGGTAGCAGAGGTGTGAAATTTTTTTGTGTCTCTATCCCCTTGCATTAATTAATCAGATCTCGCGCGAGTTTTCCAAAAAATCTCTTCATGCTCAAGCTCACGGCTAAGAGAATCCTCAAGGTCACACAGGAAGTGATTTAAGAGGTAATTTTCGAGGGCTAATTGGGCCCCCTTTAACCGGCCGATGAGTTTTTTTTTTATTTGATAGGATTAATATTTTCTAAGTTACCTAACAGAGCACCATTCACAAGGGACCAAGTTGAAAGCCAAAGAGGATCAAATTTGAACATTTTCCCAACCGGACTAGGAAGTCAGACTAAGCAAAACAGGGTTGTGGTCAGACGACAACCTAGGAAGATTATTAACACAGTAGTCCTTAAAATTAAGGATCCAATCAGGGGAGGCCCAAAATCTATCTAATAATCTTTCAAAGATATTGGTCTATTTTTCCTTTTGTTATACTAAGTGAACTTACTACTAACAAAGCCAATATTAATAAGATTGCAAGCATCCATAGTTTCTCTATATGATTGAAGCTTTCTTTCCTGAGGACACTTACCACCCACTTTTCCATGCACATAAGTTATATAATTGAAATCACCACAAACAATCCAAGGAATATTAACAGATTTCGAATGAGTAATAAGATTTTCCCACAATTCACGTCTGCCATTAAATTTAGTATTTGCATAGACAATGGAAATAAATTTATTTTGAGAGTCTTTTACCTGAATGATGTCGTGGAGTAAATGGTTTTCTTTCTTAGTGGGAACGAAGCTATTCACTCCGGAATTCCACATAATAAGAATACCGCCGGAAAGACCAACGGATTCCATAAATGCAAAGGTTTTGAAGGGCTGGAAATCGATGACTTCTTCCAAGCTTTGACTCCCCACTTTTGTTTCAGTGATGATGATTATTTTCGGATCATGATCCCAAATTAACTGACAGATGTTACGTCTAAAACCCGATCTTGCAATTCCTCTAGCATTCCAAAGCAGTATTGACATTCCGGGATCCATTGGAGGGAGGCTTAAGTATGAAAATCGTGCTGATAGACGAGGAATCATCCCTATTTGGCGCATGTGGAGGGAGAATGATAGTTGGTCCTCTGGGGATAGGATTTTCAGTTTCACCCCTAACATCACCACTCCAGTTAGGGATGGCAGTGGGGTGGGTTAAGTGGGTTAAGTGGGACGGGGATGGGTCTTTGGTGGGGATGGGGCGGGGATGGGGATTAAAATGGTACCCGCAATGGGTGGTGGAGCGGGTGTGGGTTTTATGCTATACCCGTCCCATCCCCCCGCCCCGCCTCGCCACCGCCCGCCCCGCATATTTATTATTAAAATTATATTTATATTCTTATATTATTAATAATTTTTTCTTGCAAAATATAAATATGCGGGTACGAAGCGGGTGCAGGTACCCTATGCGGGTGGTGGGGCGGGGATGAAGCGGGTACGGATACCCATGCGGGTGGTGGGGCGAGAATGGGTTTAAATACGTACCTGGTCGGGCGGGGATGGGTCTGTAATTTTCCCCCGCAATGGGTGGTGGGGCGGAGATGGGGATGAGAATTTTATGCTGGTGCGGGTGTGGAGGTACCATCCTCCGCACCCGCCCCGCCTAATTGCCATCCCTAACTCCAGTTACTTTTTCGTACATGCTACTTCCACCATGATTTGCCTCGTTGTTCTCGTGAGATGTATCCATTTGACATTCTCATAGGTTCCTTCCGCTTGCACCATAAGCCATTCTCTTGTAATCGACAACATTTTTCGTTCTCGGGGAAGCACGGGTTCGGGGTCCGTTAGAAACTCCAAGTCCGCTGGGACGATGAAGAATGATCCTTCCTCCATTAGTTTTTTCACCCCCCATTTCAGTAGAATTCCCAGTGGTGGACACATCTTCATTACAACAGGAAGGGTTGGAATGTGAGCCGGTCTTAGGTGCCTCAGGTCTTCTAGAAGGATCATTTGCGGTTCCGGATATGGTAAGCTTTTGGGGTTCAGAAACGCCTCTCTCAGAGTCCAAGGGTGGATGTTCCACCAATTCCCCAGCGAGTCTTGCCTGAAAACTTGGAATTTGTTCAGCCACACCTCTGGAAAGGTGAGGCCTAGGGCTGTTTTGATGAGATATGATGAAGCTGAGGTGAGGGATATTATTATTTGGGTTGGAGGTTTCATAGGGGGCATAAGGAAGCCCCGGGTGAATGATGGGTCGGAGAGATAGCGAAGCAAAGGAGGGGTCTTGGAGGTCTTCCATGATTTTTTCCAAGAGAGAGAAAAGAGATGGGTTCTTTTTTTAGAGCTTTTTGAAGAGAGGGAATGGACTAAAGCCAACGGGCAATTTTTTCCTGATGAGACTGAAGAAGAAGAGCAGACACCCATGGCAGAGGAATAGGCTTGCTTTTTAGATATGACTTGCTCAAAGTTCAAATTATAAACCCGACGCTTCCTCTGATGAGAGAGAGTTTAAGATGAAAATAAAGTGGTTTTGAGAATTTTTGTTAGATGGAGATTTTCCGATTTTTAATACCCAAGATCTTTGAGATTTAGTTTCTGGGGTTCTTGTAGGGCCCTTACTTCTACTTTTGATAATAGTCCACTCTTTATCTTTTTGGATAATAATTGGGGTTGTTGACTTTGTGGGTGGAGGCCGGAGGGTTGGTTTTGGGTAAAAACTGGGATTGGGCTTCGTGGATTTGGATTGGCTTTTTTTTTATGATATTTGACTTCTTTTTTCTGTTGGGAATTTTTAGAACATTCCAGCGATTGCTTATCAATCAGGTTGCACCCATCACAGAACTCCGGCCAGAAGCTGTAAAAGATTTTTTGTTTGATTTTCCCCAACCAGATATGCACTTTCTTTCCTTGAGAAACATCAATGATATATCACAAGAATTCTAGCAAATCTCAATCTTCTCCTTTGAATTCCTTTCAGATCAGCTTTAATAAAAATTCCTATACAGTTTCCAATCTTCTTGAGCATTTCGAGGGTGTGGAATTCAACTGGCAATTCAGGTAGCTCAACCCAAAAAGGCACCTTTGAGATGACCCCTAACGGCGGTTGGCACCCATTTTTGAACGGATACGAAGACTCCATTGATGAACCATGGACCTTCTTTTAAAACTGCCTCATGTCTTTAACAAGAGTGAAGGAAGAGATAAAGTAACCTTTTCCTATAGGAAACGTTTCCACTTTAGCCACCGGATTCCAAATTTTCTCCATCGCTGATGAATAAAAGTCAAATGAAAATGACTTCCCACAAACTTTTGATATAATCGCGTGCTGCCACAAATTACAAAGCTTACCATAATCTTCATCTGAGACCGGGATGAACAAGTATGAATCCTTGTCAAACAATTCAGGATCGACCGGGTTGATGTGAACTGAGAGGAGGATCCCGAAAGAGAATCCTTAAAAGATAGATAATTAGCACCAATTTTTGCCTGACCAACTTCTAATTGAATCTAAGGAAGCGCAATTGCTTCCGAACTCCGAGCATCATTCACTTGCAAAAGAGGGGGAGGGGGGGCAGAGAGGGGTCATTCTCTCTCTAAAAACTACTTTAGATTCTATTTCTAGCTTTTATTCATTAATTTGATGCTAATAATAATATATCTTTTCTTTTACTCTTAAGTTTTCAAGAAAAAGTCTTATAATTTAAAATCTCCCTAATAGCACTACGCAAATTAATTGCATCAGTTACATTCTTATATATCAACCCAAATTTCAAAAGTTAAAATTATATGTTAGGTCTGATTTTTTTTTTCTTTAAATTTTGAAAATAATATTCTATCAAACCGCCGTTTGATGATACTTGAGGCATTGACAGTCAAGTTCCGTTTATCCATTAATAATTACTTCATATTCATATCATATTAACAAATCTCACTCGTGCATTAAATTCTGTAACGGAAAATTAATCAGATCCTTGTATCTTAATGAAAACGATAATGGAAGAGCTGAGCTAAGTAGGTAGTACAATAATTTGGATTACATAGAACCATAGATGTAGTAATATATTATTAAAGTTACTCGTCTCTTCTAAGTTCTGACTTTGTGAGACATGATACCTAGGGGTGTAAGTTATTTGGTTAAAAACCGAAAACCAAACCAAACCGAATTAATAATTTGGTTTGGTTTTTTTCAAAATTCGGTTTGGTTTGGATTTGAAAATTTTCATTTTTTCGGTTATCGGTTTGGTTCGGTTTTTATTTTCAAAAACCGAAAAAAACCAAACCAAACCGAAGTTTGCCTATCCTATATGGGTTTTGATGTTTTTATCAATTATCTTTAGTTCTAGTACTTTAATTTTAAGCTTTAGTTGAAATTTGAAGTAATTCTTCTATGTTTGATGATTTGAAACTTGATAATTTTCGTATTATTTGTAAGATTTGGGAAAAAAAATTTGCATCATAAAAGAATTTCGGTTTTTTGGTTTGGTTTGGTTTTGGTTTTGTAATTTCGGTTTGGTTTGGTTTGGTTTGGGACGAATTTTGGTTTGGATTTGGACTTGAAATATGAAAACCGAATTTATTTTGGTTTGGTTTGGTTTTGCCCCAAAACCAAACCAAAAACCGAACTTACACCCCTAATGATACCTACCGTACATGAATGACACTAAAACTCCAGTCACCAGGCCATCTTCTGATCTTAATGGCTAGAATAATTTTTATTTTATTAATTCTTAGTTCATCAAAACAAGAGATTTTGTAATTAGGGGTGTTTGGCAAATGGCTTTTTGCCTGACGTTTGCTTTTGGTTTTTGACTTTTTAGTTTGGTCAAACAGCCAAAAATCATGTTTGGTTTGTTTGAAAAAGTCTATGCAATATTTGAAAAATCATATTTGAAAAAGTCTATGCCAAGTTAAGAATCTCAAGTTATGAGTCTATCAAGAGGAAAAATTAGTCTTATATCTAAACACCATTTCTAACTTCTTTTACATTGAATGAAATAGACCGTCATTTCAATCCAAAAACATAAAAATGTACCGAATCGCTATTTACCGTCCGTATTTACTTGAAATCGTCCGTATTTTTTTCATTATATACCCCCCATGCCCCTCCCCCTTTCACCTCACTTTACCCTCTCCACTCTCACCAAACTTAAGCTCGCTCTCTCTCGACCATCAAGCACTAACACCACCACCACCTTCCGAACACCACCGCCGGCCGACCACCACCGGAGCACCACCACCGGAGCACCACCGAAGCAAGTGAGGAGTACCGAAAATGTCCGATGATGGACCGTCAACGCCGCCGGAACGAAATGTGGTAAGTTGATTTTTTTTTTTTTTTTAAGTTGCCGGAAATTTTTTTTTTGCGCCACCGGAGCAGGGTAACGGATCGAAAATCCGTTACCCCGTGGAAGAAACGGATGCAAAATCCGTTGCTTCCCACGAGCCAACGGACAAAAAATCCGTTGCCTCTGTGGAAGCACCGGATTTTTGATCCGTTACCTTGGTAACGGATCACTTTTCCGGTGCTTCCACAGAGGCAACGGAAATTTTATCCGTTGACTCTGTGGAAGCACCGGAAAAGCGATCCGTTGCTTCCCTTTGGGGTAACGGATTTTTAGATCCGTTACCCCGCTCCAGGTGCGCAATATTTTATTTTTTTTCTTTTTAATAATTTACGTATAATTTATGTTTTAATAATATATTTCTTATTTATTTAAAATAATTTACGTTTTTTATAATTTATGTTTTAATAATTTACGTTTTAATAAATAAAATTTGTGTGTATTTGGGTAGTTATAATTTTTTGTTATTTAAATTTATAGGCATTTGAATATTAATAATTATTATGTTAATTTGTGTGATTATGTTGTAATTAGGATTTTATTATTTTAATGCATGTTAGTATTATTTAATTTGTTTGATTTAATGAGTTAAGCATGTTAATATTATTAATTGTTTTTATTAGGATGTTAATATTATTAATTGTTTTTATTAGCATGTTAATATTAGTATTTAAAAGTAAATTTGTAGTTAATATTAGCATGTAAACAAAAATTAGTATTAATATTTGTTGATATTATATTCAAATAATTAGTATTAGTATTTTAAAAAATTCCATTTAGTTAATATTTGATTTTCCGTCATAATTAGTATTGATTTTGTAATTAGCGAATAATAGTACATCCGTTTATGTTAATTTTGTTAATGAATATTTAGTTTATATTTTTTGATATTGTTTTCAAATATGTATGCATATTATTATAATTATTTTTTGATATTGATTTTTGATATTGTTTTCAAATATGTATCCATTTCGAACTGTTGCAGATTGTTTTTTAGGGAGTGAAGACCATTGGGGTTTTATCCGCCAAAATATGGCAAATGAGATTGCTGCTCATCGGGATGTTTACACACGTATTTATTATGATGGGATAGACGCAGCAAATAAGGCGCATTATTTGGAATGGGGGCGACATCGAGGCTCATTGGATGGTTACTTCGCAAGACTTGTTTCCTATTGCGCAGATGTTCAATGCCGCAGTCATTTTAGTAGGACTTGGCCCAGAGGGACAACTATATCCGTGTATCACTGTCCTTCCTTGGCGTGCTTCTGAATACACGGTGGGTCCAACTAACAAACTCGTAATTGCACATCTTGGTACCTTTCAGCATTATATTAGACTGGAGTTACTTCCCGGATCACCGGTACCACCTATTCATAACTTGTGGCATAACATGCATGAAGATAATGTTGATGGTTGGGATCTGTTGTATGGTAACGTGATTTCTGTCCGTTGCCCCGCTTTTTCGAAAAAAAAAAAAAAAAAATTTCACCATGTTTTCCGGCGACATATTCGCATTTTCTATTGCTCACTTCCGGCTTAGGGTTCGGTTTTAACCACATAAAACAACAAAACTAACCTGATTTGATGATTCTCCCACTTCCTTTGCCTTCTTCCTTGGGCCCATGCTTTTTCCGGCAAGTTGTGGTGGTGGTGGTCGACTTTTGTCACGCGGATCTGGATCTCGCGGTGGTGTGCTCGCGGTGGTGCTTGTCGGTGTTCGGTGTTGTTGGGCGCCGGAGATGTGTTGTGGTGGTGGTGGTGGTTGCAGTGGTGGTGGTGGTTGCAGTGGTGGTGCTGTGAGTGATGAGTGAGGAGTGAGGAGTGAGAATGAGAGAGTGTGAGAGTGAGAGTGGTGGGGGTATGGGGTAGTATTTGTAGGGGTAATTTAGGAGTATTTAAGAAATAATACGGGCGATTTTTCAGTAAATACGGGCGGTATTTAGTAACCCCCAAAATGTATGGCTCTTTTAGCCCAATTTAATGAAGCAAGTACTGCCACCTCATCCAAGGTAGATGGAGTAGATTACGCTATTTCATCCAGCCACATGAAGCAGGTAGGGGTGCCAGGTGCGCAAAGATCATAGTTAGATGTGAATTTTGACCGGACCGGAATCTGGACCAGACCAGACCGTAAATTCATGTCCGATCCTCGTTCCGTGAAAAACTGCGATTTTGAGTTTCCGATCTGTTCCAGTCTGGTCCCGCAAAATTCCTTTTCCCCAAATTTAAAATGCAACTTTAAGTCATTTCTCGAACATCCTACCTGTTGTCTCCTTCCTCTAAGAGATCCAATCAAATCCAACAAGATCAAAATAGAAAACACATGTGCAAAAATAATTTTTATATGCCAAAATTTTATTCTTTTCACAAAACAGGTCCAAAGAGGTCCGGACCTGATTTTTTTGGTCCAGACCTGGACCGGACCAGAATTTCAGGTCCGGTCCTCAGTCCAAGAAATCCTAAAATTCCATAGGTCCAGCCGTCCCAATATGGTTCTATCCAGGTCTGGACCTGCGCACACCCATAGAAGTAGGTACTGTCATTTTGATCAATGTACATGAAGTAGAAGAGACTATTTCATTCAATTTATATGAAATAGCCTAAATTATTTCATTCAAATTATAAGAAGTAATATAAATTTCAGGTAATTTCATAATATCAATAAATAAACATAAATTGAACAAGAAATTTATAATAATAATCAAAGGAAGCAAGAGGAAAACGAGAAATTTCGTCAAAATAAAAAAGACCAAATTGAAAAATTTAGGTTTGAATTTGGGTTTGATTTTTGTGAATTACGGTTCGATTTTTGTGAATTAGAATTCGAATTATGTGAAAATGGAAAACAAATTATGCAAATTTAGGTTTGAACTCTGTGAATTAGGTTTTCCATTTTCACGAAACCCCTTGGAATCGCATAACCACTTGATTCAATCAATCCATCACATTTTCTTAGAAATTTGAAGGGAAAAAATGAACAGTATTCCTGCAATTCACGGAAATTCCTCAATCGAAAAATTCAGCAATTCACTTCAATAATCTGCAACCCAATTCGCGACTATAAACTAACAGATTTTGAGAATTTCCTCACTCGAAAATTGATTACAATCTGATTAAAGAAGATGCACGAAATTGATTACTATCTGAATGAATTCCCAGATGGATTCAGAAAATTGATTGGGAAATGGCAATCTGATGGAAGAACACGAGGATGGATCCGAAAAATGGATGGGGAAAGAGAAAGGAAGAGGGAGAAAAAGAGCGCAAATTTGTCTGTGCACTCGAGACCATGTAGAGGAGCGTGGTCACGGAATAAAACGCAGAGCAAAACATATCAAGTGCTTTCATACACTTCCCCTAAGAGGTCCTCGTGGGAGCCCAATGGTTAGTGCTCCCACCTCCCAACCGCGAGGTCGGGTGTTCGACTCTCATCACTCCCCAATTTAGGGAGTTTGTTTAAATATTTGCTTGTGGGTATAAATCCCCACTACCCAGCCAATGAGCTGGTGTGCCCTGCAGGCTAGTAGCCTAGCAGGGGTTGGTTTTCGGACCAATTATCTTTCCTGAACAAAAAAAAAAATACACTTCCCCTAATATTTTCTCAAAAAAATATCAGTTTTGCCCCTATATTCTCTCCCAAACACTAGTTGATTTATTTGATTTGGAAATCAATCATGATTTGGCTGTTTTTTTTTCGGTTGGAGACTTTTTACATTGCAATATTGTTCTTTTCTCAATTAGAAAAATCAGTTTATTAGATATGATGTATATCATGATATTTTTATTTTTTGTTTGTGTTTTACATCATGTATTATATCTGATGATGTTCTTTTTTAATTGGAAAAATTGATAGGAACGGTCCCAACTATGGGCGTTCTGCCATTTTCAAGGATTATTTCTGAGCGATCCCAACTATATACTTCCTCCGTTTCTAAATAAGTGCAACATTTCCCATTTTAGGAAATGTCATAATAAGTGCAACATAGCTCAAAATGGAAAGTTTTTTTCTTTTTATTTACAGAAATGCGATTACTTAATTCCCTAACAACTTAATTAACTTACCATCTACCAACCTAAACAAAACTAATTAATCAACCCACCCAAACCCCCACTCATCTCAGCCACCTCTGTCAACCCACCCACCTCTCTCCCTCTCCTCAACTTAACCCACCACTCTTTCTCCTCAACCCAACTCAACCCACCCAACAAACCACCAACCACCAACACTACCAAGCACCAACCCAACACCGCGACCAGCCCGACACCAGTGCCGCCATTCCCCGACGATACAAACTTCACCCCGGCGACCTTCTCCGTCACGCAGGTCTCCCTCCTCCTCTACCGGACCCCCTTCTTTTTCTCTGCCTCCTTCGCGTTCTCCAGATCCCCTTCTTCTTCTCCTTCTTCACGACTCTTCCTCCTACAAAATCAGTGTTCAAATCTATTTTTTTCCTTCTTCTCTCATCTCTAAACCACGAAGAACCCTAATTTCGTGCAATTTCAGTGTTTGAATCTTCAGATCTGACCTTGTTTACTTCGCGAATCTAGTTTTCTCCTTCTTCTCTCATCTCTAAACCACGAAGAACCCTAATTTTCTAGATCTGGTGGTGATGAATTTTGGATTTTTTATATGTACAGTTTTTCGCTCCTTTTCTCTTCCACGCGAGTTCGATCCGCCATATTCGCACCTTCTCCTCCTCCTATTATCGCATCTTAATGTCAGTTTTCCTTTCATTTTCGCGATTTTCTCTCTAATTTGTTTCATGATTGATGGTGGCTACAACTATGTTCAAATCTATTTTGGTGGTAGGGCGTTAGTTTCGGGGGTGAGGAGGGGAAATGGGGTGGGGGGAGGGGGTTTTCGGTGGGCGGGGATGGGGAAGGGGAAATAAGATTTTCGGTGGTGGCGGTGGTCGGTGGTGGCGTTGTGGTGGTGGTGGTAGCGGTGGTCGGTGGTGGCGATATTGTGGTGGATGGCGCGGTTGAAGGTGTTGAGGATTTAAAGTTGTTGGGTAATTAATGTAGATATTTTATTTAATTAGGTTGCCTAATTACTCTTTTAAGTGTGGTCCCAACTTTCTCTCTGCAGATACGTTGGCCTCGCGCTGTTCTTACATGTTGCGACTTATTTAGAAACGGAGGAAATATCATTTTTCTTAAAATTAGTCGAAGTTGACCGATTACCTATTTAACAGGTTAATTTTTTTTTTTTAAAAGAATTTCTTCTGCCCTTTTCTCTCACCTATCTCTCCCCAGCTAGGCTGCCACTCCTCCCCCTCCCTAGCCACCCTCGAAATCCCATCCCCCTCCGGCCCTCCCCCCTCTCACACCCCCTCCCCAGCCACCCCCGAAATCCCATCCCCTACCCCTGCCACCCCTCCCCCTCCCACCCCCTCCCCCGAAATCTCGTTGCTGGAATCTCCTCTTTTAGTGCCGCCGTTGTCGTTGGCGATTCCTGCAAGTACTCATTCGGCGTGTAAGCAGTTTTGGAAGGCTGGTGATTATGAAGGTGGAGAATTGGTGTGATTATGCTATGTTTAGTGGAATCGGAAAGTTGGAGACTTGGAGTGATTTTACGAAGTGAATTGATCTGGTAGAGCTGGTAAGTGGTAACTGGAATTTTTGAGGGATGCATGGGAAATTGATTGTGAGTTATTAACTGAATTTTGAGTGGGTGGAGTAAAATTGGGGTGTTAAGACTTAAGAGTGAGTTTTTGTGGACTGAAGAGGGTTTCTGGTGAAATTAAATGGGCCAATCTCTGAATAGAAAGGTTTGGTTTAGGCTTCTAGAGCAAAACGCTTGAAATGCTTGTGTAGTATAGAAGATTCGAAATTTGGAAACACTGGATTGATTTCAACCACAAAATGCTTGAAATGTAATTATGTAAGTGTAGAAGAGGAGGAATAATTCATGATTTGAAAGAATTGTAAGGGTCCCAATTGATTTCTGTTCTTTTTTAAGTAGTAAAAGACTAAGAGTCCACTTATGGAGAAGTTTGCCTGCTAAAGTTTTTGTGCTTTTGGCTAAATACGGGTGGAAGGTGAATTTGGGGCTCTTGAAGTGGGATGAGGAGATTGCATTTTTGATGCATTTTGATGTTAAAACTTGCTGAAGATTGACAATGAAAGGAGGCAAAGTGTTTCAATTCATTGTTGACATATACTATCTACAAACCCTTTAAATGGAATAAATCGAATCAAATTATTAGAATTGGGGTGTTTCTTTTAATTGTCGGTAGAGGAGAGAGAAAGCAAAGCAGAGAAAATTGGGGGCAACAACAGGGGATGGGGCTTCGGGGGTGGGCCGGGTGGCAGGGGAGGAGGAAGGAGTGGCAGGGAGGGGAATAAGGAGGGAGGAGAGAGAAAGAGGAGGAAGAAGAGGAAGGAACCTTAAGGCTTTGTTTGGTAGGAAGGATTTGGATGGAAAAGAAAGGAAATGAAAGGTGAAAATAAACTTTCTCATGTTTGGTAAAAGAAAATAAGAGGGGTTTGATTGGAAAGGAGAGGAAGTGGAAGGAAAAGAATACTCTTAAATCCTTGCTTTCCTTTCCTCCCAAAATCGGAGGAATTTGACAGGAAAGAAAGCTAATAAGTTTTTACCTATGTTTTCTTTATTTCCTTCATTTCCTTTCCTTTACTAATGACAACCAAACATGTGATTTCTCTCAAATCCACCAATTATACCAAACATTGGAAACTACAACTACCTTCTTTTCTCTTCTTTTCCTTTCTTTTCCTTTCTCTTTCTTTCTTTTCCCTTCCTTTACTAAAAAAATACCAAACAAAGTGTAAAACCAGTAAGGAGGGAGGGTGCAGGAGAGAGAAGGACATGGTGGAGGGAGGAGTGAGAAAGAGGTGGAGGAGGAAGGAGAAAAAATCGTGGTGAAAAAAAAAAGAAAAAAAAAGCATTTTACCTGTTGTAGCAGGTCATTGACCTGGATCAATTTTGGCAAAAATGATGCATAGTTGAGACCGCTTAGAGATAATCTTTAGTTAGGACTGAAAATGGTGGAACGCCCATGGTTGGGATTGTTCCTATCAATTTTTCCTTTTTAATTTTTAGTGTAGTTCTTTTTCTTTTTTGTCTTCATTTTTTCGTTTTCTATTTTTTCTGCATTGTGTGTTTTAATTTTATCTTCTTCTCTTACATGTTTTTGTAATGACCCATGCTAATGATTAAATAACACTATATAGTTAATAAATAAAAGAATATATTATGTCCTTAGAAAAGGGTTTATTTGTCAAAACATATATTTTATATACCACTTTTTGTGAGAAACAACCTTTTATAATTTTTCTAGCAACGTAAGACCCTACCTTTTCATATTTTACGAGATATAAAAAACTATTAAAAATTAAAAAAAATGAGTAAAAACACAAAAAGAACTTGAAGGAATCAAATAAAGAACAGCATGTTGGTTATAAAAGAACATGTGCATATAAGACTTGAAACAAAAAAAACTATTAGAAATAACAAAAATGAATAAAAAAAAATTAAAAAGAACATGAAGCTATATAACAAAGAACACCATACTGACTATGAAAGAACATGTAATATAAGACTTGAGAAACAAAAAACTATAAAAGAAATATCAAACAAAGAACATTATATATATATATATATATTGACTATAAAAGAAGATGTACATATAAGACTTGAGAAACAAAAAACTATAAAAATTCAAAAAAATGAATAAAAGCATAAAAAGAACTTGAAGGTTTTAAACAAAGAACACCATACTAATTATAGAAGAACATGAGCGTACGAGACTTGTGAATTAATAAGGAACAAACACGCAATATGCTATACTAAAACAAACGCATGATCAAGCTTTCTCTCTCCTCTTTCTCTTTCCTTATTCTCTATCTCAACCGAGTTCCTCGATTAAACAAAGCTCCCTTAATTCCATTTCAAATATTCAGCAAATTTTATTTATCAACTGATTGTGAATGATTTCAGATCAAACTGAATTCGAATATAATATGTGAGCTTCAGCTTCAGCTTCAGATCAAACTCTCTTTCACTGACTTGAAGAAAGAATTTCAAATTCCATGAAAGATTAAATTTGGCAGGTATTTAGATAACACCGAAAATCAAGGGATTTTATATTATCTGATTTTTTAAAAAGTTTCTATTATCTTATTTATTGTTATTAACTTGGTAATTTTGCTTCCAAAAATCACGCGTTCTTTTCCACTGTAGAAACATGTTCTTTCTCTTTGGTTTCTAGTTTTCAAGTGCGTTTCATTTGATCCACAAAGTCGTTTTTATACAGGTGCAAATAAAGAAGGGTGGTCTCGGCTCCATAGTCCATACTTTTGGAAAAAGAGATAGTGAGAAAGGGAGATTATAAAAATTAAGGGTATTTTGAGTATTTGAGGGGGTTGTGTTTAGTAAATAGAGTTGCATTTAGCAACCATATTTTAGTATCGGATGCATGTATGAACCATAGGAGATGTGTGATTTTCCTACCAACTTTTTAGATATTTATTCACAAGCATGAATGTTTTATGCACTAAACAAATAGGTGAAAGATTAGTTACATAAAACTAAGTTGGACAAAATCATTAATTAATATTTACGAAAGGAATATGAGTATAAAGATATAAGGGAAAGATGAAGTAAGATTGTAACAAGTGTCAAAAATAAAATTTTATTAAAAAATATGTGCAATGATATTCTTCTAAAAAATAAAATTTGTGATAGGAAAATTATTCAACATTATATAACTTTGATGCTTTTTTAATCTACTCTAACGATTTTTTTGTATAATTGTACTTGATAAAAAAAAAACTAGATTAAGAAATGATAAAATTACAAAAAAAAAACTACAAAAAACCCCATGATCCTTTATTGAAATGCATCCTATTGTAGTATAATAAAAAAAATGTTTCACCTTAAACTATAGTTAGAATCTAAATATTAATGGACTTTTTATAATGGGGTGCATAATATTCTACATAATGATTATAATTCCCAATAAATTGAACATTAAAAAATAAACATTTAGTTAAAAAAATCAATATCACAAAAAACTCGACTTTTTGTACCTTTAATGAGTCAATTTAGTGGGGAATCAACCAAAAATCAGGAAAAAAAATTATTTACTTTTCGAATAAGGCCAGATTGATTCAGAAAATCAAGAACTTTCAAATTTTTAGTTGATACAAAGCTAACGGGTTCTTCAACTGAAACAATTCCAACATATCGAAAATGCATGGTAAATATACCTATAACGTTGTTCAAATATCAGAAATCGAATTTTCTAATAACTAGTTAGCGGATGGTATTTAGATAATGATATTATTTCCAATCGGGATACAATCTTTTGCACATATCTATGATGCAACCTTCTAATCTAGATATAAAACAAAAAGATACAACTTCAAACATATAATTTTCTTAACAATTTTGAGAATGGAAACTAACATTCCTTTTGGTCTTTCCCGAAAAATCCTTCTTATTTAACCTAATTTTAAAGAATTTATCGAAAAAATTCAAAAGTTTCGACAACTGTAACACCCCAGGGGCCCACTAGTAGATATTGTCCTTTTTGAGTCTAACCCGCAAGGATTTGTTTTGGTGTAGAACCGTAGTCCTACCCAAAAGACCTCTATTAGGTTGAAGTGTCCACCTCTATATAAAGAAGGTTTCGTTCTCCTCAACTTTCGATGTGGGATAGCCAAGATCCTATGCACCTTCTCCCCTCCTTTAAAGAGCCTGCGTCCCTGTAGGCACTACAGGACACCGGAATGGCCCCTGGCTCTAATACCATCTGTAACACCCCAGGGCCCACTAGTAGATATTGTCCCCAAGGTGACTAAGATCTTGGCTATCCCATATCGGAAATTAAGGAGAACGAAGCCTTTTTTAGATAGAGGTGGACACTTCAACCTAGTAGAGGCCTTTTGGGTAAGGACTTCGGTTCCGCACCAAAGTAAATCCTTGCGGGCTAGGGCCCAAAGAGGACAATATCTACTAGTGGGCTCCTGCACACCTAGGGGTGTTACAGATGGTATCAGGCCAGGGCCCATTATTCCGGTGTCCTATAGTGCCTACGGGGACGCAGGGTCCTTGAAGGAGGGGAGAAGGTGCCTAAGATCTTGGCTATCCCACATCGAAAGTTGAGGAGAACGAAACCTTCTTTATATAGAGGTGGACACCTCAACCTAGTAGAGACCTTTTGGGTAGGACTTCGGTTCTGCACCATAGCAAATCCTTGCGGGATAGGGCCCAAAGAGGGCGCTCTCAAGTTCGAAAAAGGATCGAAGAAAAAATTCAAATTTTGGTGAACTTAGAAAATGAAAGAAAAAATTAGCTTATTGAATTCTTCTAGGTTTAAGAAAACATGTCAATCGTGAATCCAATTCTAGGATTTGGATTGACAGAAAAATCTAGTAAAATAAAAAAGAAAGAAAAAGATTCGATAATCAATAGGCATTTGATTATTGAATCATCCATTCAAACCCGATTCCTAAATTGGACAAGATTTTCAATGACAAAATAAAAAGTGAACGATCTAGCTGATAGATCAGAGCAGGATAATACAAAATCAAATAGAAAAAAAAAAATCAAAATATAATATCAAAACAAATATTAGTCCTAACCAAATATGTTATAGTACTACCAAATTCAAATCACCAAAAAGTATTGGTCAAGAACTAAAAAAAAGATATGCTCGATTAAACCATAAATCAAATTATGTTTTGAAATTTTTTTTTGGAGAAATGATATATGTAGATATATTTCTATATATCATTAATATTTATAGAATTAATACACAACTTTGTCTTGAACCAACAAAAATTTGGATTGATAAATCCATTTACAATTCTGAAAAAATCTTGAAAAGATTAATAAACAAAAGAAAATAGAATTCAATTTATTTAGACTATAAAATACGTTTTTTTCATTTTCTTAGTACTAGTAATCTTGCTAAGAATTCGAAAATTATTTCTAATTTCTTTTTTTATTAAAGCCTATATAACTTATATATTATCCCAAACGAAAAATTTCAAATTATATAAGTTAATATTTGTCCTTTAGTATCCTGTAATATGTTTATTTATTAAAAATGAAATAAAAGATTGTTTTGGAATCCAAAGAATAGCTCATTCCAAGCTAAAGACTAAAAAACTTACGAATTCTGAAACGAACCAATAGAGAAGCTCGCTAAAATTGAGAAGTAATTATCAATACAATTTACCTTAAATAAAATGGTCTCCATTAGTAACATAAAAATGATGAAATAGAGTAACTGAACATTGTGAAGTTGAAAATAGAAAAATTTAAAAAGTAGAAAAGCAATTCACATAGAACGAACAATTAATGAATTAATTTCAAAAATACAAATAACTTTGAAAACCACTTATTGGTCTTGTCATATCGAAAAGATAATTCTAAAAAAAACGTATATAATGATGATTTATCATATACATACTTATCAATTATCATTACAACATAAATATAAACAAATTAATTGCCGTGTGATGTAATATCCCTATCAATAATTATTTAGGAATACTTACTACTAGTTTCGGGTTCTTTTTTTTCATATTTTGGTAATATTTTTTTCAAACTTTATGATTATGTTTGGGTAGCACTGTATAATCCCGAGAATAGTTTATTAAAACATTTTCTTTGTTATTAGAGTTATATTAGAGTTATATGTTTAAGGTTCTAGTATGTTTTGAGATATTCTAGTTTAGGTAACTAATATTGTAGTGACCTATACCTATTATATTTAGGTTATGGTTTAATACCCCTAAAAAAAAAAGGTTATGGTTTAATATATAGACCCATTATGTAATCAAGCTATGCGTTATCATTGTGAGTTAACCAAACTATTATTGAATCATCTTAACATGGTATCAAGAGTGGGTTAGATCTTGGAGGATGTTTTCAAGTTTATTGTATCATGTACGTTCAAGAAGTGATCTTGCTCATGATCCATTTATTGTTCTATTAGACTATCACTTCACCAAGTTGGTGCCTTCTAATCTGATCTTGGAGGGTGCTCATTTAGATGAATGTAGAAAGTATTATTTCCTAGAGAGTTCTTTATCCCTTAAAATTTCATTTCCTAGGAAGTGACAAAACTTGTTTAGTTGATCATAGAACGGAAGTTTTCCTTACCTAGGTCCTAGGTAGGCAACTTCTTCCATTTTATGAAAAGTTGCACTTCTTACATTTTTGTCATCCAAACAACCTCAGTATATCGGAGCAAATTCTGTAACACACAAAATCTCCTTTCAACAAAAAATTTACATAAAAGAAAGGTAAGATAACGGCGAACCTTTTATCAATAAACATATACTTCTATTACCTAGATGAATGAATCAGTGAAGAAATGAACAACTCAATTGACTGTCCCGTAGAGTCAAGGGATCTCTAAAGATAACGACTAAAATGAACTGCACTTGCGTTGGAGCTCAAGACAGACGACGCCGCACAACATTAACCACACGGGGAAAAGAAAATGTGAAGACATTTATGGATAAGCGTTAAGGAAGCGTACACCCTACTTATGGAGAAAAGGGGTTACCTCAAAGCCACAATTGGTACGACAAAATTTTGGAGAAAACTATAGGCCATGAACGTGGTACCTAAGTGGAAGACATTTATTTGGAGAATAATGCATAGCGCACTTGCTACAAATGCAAACTTAAGAATAAGAAAAGTTATGGTTAAGGAAGAATGTCATCTCTGCGACCAAGGAAAGGAAACAGAGGCGCACCTACTCAAGGATTGTGAATTGATAAAAAAAGGTTTGGCGGAGTTACCCACTTGGGCTTATTGTTGAATATGATAGGACTAGGAGTATACCACTCCAAGAACGGTTGCCAAATTATCTCCTGTACATGTGGAAAATCGAAGGCAAGGATCAGCACATAAGCAAGGTATTTCTGGCAACTCTTTGGGCTATTTGGCTGCATCGGAATAGAATAGTGTTTAGGGGAGGTCGAGTCAGGCCCAGGGAAGTCCTGTTGGAGGACCTATACCACGACAAGAAATCACGGAATTCTGCAGGAGCGAGTCCCAACAGAGAAGAAATCGTGGACGATCAAGAGCACTGCATAATTCAATTAGATGGATCCTGGAAGAAACCGTCAAATGGGAACTCAGTAGTAGGTATCGGATGGTCAGCGAGCTAGGGGGGTAGAATCCTATTCCAGAGAAATGATTGCGTAATGGCATAATCACCACTTCAAGCGGAAGGGTATGCTCTTCTTAGAGGACTCTTGGAGGCGAAAAGCATACACATAAACAGAGTTGTAGTTTTGTCAGACTCAGCACAACCACCAGCGCCGTCAATAACCATAGTAGTCTAGTAGAAATTTGGTCGTTACTCATTGACATAAATAACTTGTATCACAACTTTGCCTATTGTCAGGTCTGTAAAGTCAGTAGAAGTGTTGCTCAACAGGCCCACAGTCTGGCTAATTCGGCCAGAAAGGGGTGGCTGATCAAGGTTGTTTCGTGTGCTTGTTGCCAAAAAAACAAAATAAAATAAAATATGAAAGGGTCTCATTTTTTAATCAAGACTAACAAAGATAGAGGCTCTATCCTCGAATTCCACAAGTTTAATCTCGTCAACGCTTTTGGTGAACTAGTAAGAACTAATTCTATTTTCTGTCCCCCCTTCTTGATAATGTCTTTCAATAAATTTCAATTTATTGGTGACAGACCGACAGGAGTTACGGCCACTCTTGCTCATAACTTCTTCCTTTCTGCTCTGAAGATATACTACTAGGGTGACAAATGGGGAAGTACACAGCAGTTTTCTAAGACAGAAGGTCCATACTATAGAGAGGTAGGATAACTCAATTAACACAGCAATTCATCTTCAGAGAAAAACACCACACCACACGACTACAGAGCAAAAGCTAAACTTTTTGCAATAATACCCTGCTTCACTCTAATTCTACACATTAAGGGGGTGTTCACATGGAAACTGAAACGGCCACCAGGACAGGGAGAAGCATATTTCCTATAATCAAGAGTATGGGTACTGCAAGAAAATGTCAAAGAAAAGGAAACCATAAAATCAAAAAGGGCAAAACAAATGAAGTTAAAATATAATAGCTAAATCATGTTTCCCTCACCCTGTCACACTTGCAACCTAGTCCTGCAGGAATTTACCAAAGGAAATCAGAACATTTATCAACTCAACATGCATCAACATCATAAGTCAGCAAATGCCTTTGTTTCTGTGTCTTCTGGATATTTCTGGTACATGGTACTTTCCCCTCGTATTTTTATCTTTCCTACTTTTACTTGCGTTTCAGACGTCGCAACGCACTTATTCAACTTTAAATATCTTTCATTACATATTAGTAAAAATTATAATGATTGAATATTAATAAACTACTCATTGAGACGAATCAAACAAAGGCAGATATATTTTTCTTATATATTGAGAAGAATTTAAAAGATTCTATCTAATTGTGAATAGTGTCAAGATTCCAAGTGAGAAAGATAAAAAAATACAGAGGGAGTATAGGCTTACGGCCGTTGCCAGGAGTTTCCGTGCTTCAAAGGCGACAAAAGCACTACTCTACCCAAGATGCAGGTGTTTAAGTATACATTGACCCCAACGGCGAGATTAGTAGCAATTTCATTGTATCACTATTAGAGTTAGTAGGTATCAGTCTATCCAGATTCAAGACTACAGGCACTGTTTCATCTCTGAGCCAACATAATTTATTTATTTTAAAGAAAAAGAAAATTTTATATTAACAGAGAAGCAAACAAAACCAGTACAGATAAGAAGTCCTCAAAAAGAACAAGACAGCCTAAGGGTCTATGGATCGGGACATAATCGTAAATTTCTTCCTTAGACAACATCACAACCACCCTCATTGTTAACGTTGAATTTCAAGTCATCGAACCCTCTATTCCAATTTCTCCTACTACAGACCTGAGTGATTATAGGAGGATCTTTAGTCTAGACTCTATAGTGTCAAAGACAAACCCATTAAAATCAACATATCCTTGCACAAGAGTTAGACTCTGTGCTCAGTAACTGAATCCCTAACCTGAGTATCCTTATTAGAAGACTCTCCACCCAAACCCCCACCTATATCTGCTGACTACTTCCTGAGGGGAACTGAACACGGTCCACATCATCCTTCCCCTCACCATCTCCCCCCATCATTCTCACCCTTCCTTTCATCATCCTCCCCAATATCCTCATATGAAAAAATTATTCCATTCAATAGTGCTCCACATATGACCCGAACCAACATAATAAGATATACGTGCTATCTATTACCTGCACTTTAAGAAAAAACCGACACGTATAAAACGGGCATTTCTAAGTATTCCTTTTATTTCAAAGGATCACACCCAAGTACTGATGTTCATTATGGCTCCGGAACATTAGGTATGAAGTAAAAAAATGAAGAAATGGTAATGAATTTATGAGTAAACCCCATTTGAATGACCATGGTAACAGAGCCGAAACACCAAAAATTGTTTTTCTTCATTCATTTACATTACCACTCATTCCCAAGTTCAAGGTTGTACTAGGTGGTAATGAGAAGCGATGAAAAAAAAAACGCTTAGTGGTGGAGCTTCATTATGATACCAATTCATATGGGACTGGGGACATCCCATGTAAATTTACACACTAACAAATAGTCAAGCCTTCATTTTCTGGCCTCTTACAAAACAAGACATTGAGAAATCTGTTTTATCTGAAACAATATCCAACATGGATATGGATATGGATATGGATATGGTGAGGTTGGATTCTCGTGACATTGTTTAAAAATCATGCAAACAAAAATGCTAAACTGCATACTCAGAAGATTACATGTTTCCTTTGTAAACTATAGATAGCGTCCATTTCTTAAGATATTTACCTAACATGAGCATGTGTCAATTAAAAAACAAATCAGCACTTTTGAAGACATAGGCAGTAGGATATACAATCAAAAAGAAAAACTACCTGAAGAGTGTTCACTGTCTAATTCCTTAGGGGGAACTTAATGTTCATCCTGGCCTCTTTCTTTCTGTATAGTTCTAAGTCCATGATTATATGTCATGACAATAACAGAGAGTGTAGTTAGTTAGAAGCTAGAGAGAAGATTGATATTGAATCTAGACTTCATCCCTGGGATCCCTGAGCTACAGGAAGATAGAACAACTCACATTCAAGACAATATATGGATGTTATGTGTTATACCCCTGGTAAGCCAAGGCTGAAAAAAGCAACCACTAATGACTTCCTCGGCTCTGTTGAAAATAGTGACACATCCAGATACATTATAACCTTTGGAACCTGATGTTGTCGTGTCAAACATAAGCCAGTGACCAGTAAAGCATGCTTTACCTCAAACAAGAGCTAGCAACACAGAGCATCATACACAAACAGCAATTGATTACTAGCGCATACACTTGGTGAGTGTGGTTGGAGACAATGACAGCTTGTTCATAAACCAAGTGGTGCAAGTTGAACAGAAAATATAACAACAAAATGAGGGCAGTTAAAGTTTTGAAAGGGTAACTGCTGAAGGCATCACAGAAACCCATAATTCCCATCCTACATTATCGTGAACATAAAGCTTTAAGCTGCTGAATGGACGTTACATACCCTGACTTCTGCAGATACTCATACTAGAATCCTACAAAGAATTATCAATCATGAATCCCTGAACCACAAGACCTGAACATTAACTCTATCTAAACCGCAACTTTTAGCACATCCCCAATAAATGCAATCAATCCCAATTCCCACTCTTAAGAGGCTGGAAATATGTGATACTTTTGCTTCTACCTATCTATTTCACCAAGTAGGATCCATCAACCACCACATTGACAAGCAGGTTTCGACAATAGTTATCTCAGGAAAGAGATAGACTTCAACCAATTGATGACTAACTAAAATCAATTTTCATAAAAATAGCAAGAATGAAATATGGTTACATATTAATATTTGAGCAATAAGTTATTAAACCGGTAAGTTGCAAGCTGAACTGAATAGTGCACTGAATTAAAAATAAGTTGAAGAGAACAACAAAATATTCCAAATAGTACTTAATTCACAAGTGGTCTTAGAATATGACAAAGATGATACATATATATCAGGAGAATACTAATTCCGTTATCGACGCAAGATCTTCAAACACTATGGTGTCCAAACTTAGCCCATTTATTAAAACTAGTTTCTAAATGTTCTTAGTGTTCGTTTATTTGCTTAACAATCGTGCTGTAACAGAGTGTTTTCACAAGTTGTTTGTTTGCTCGGCTGGTTTACACCCTATATGCTCTAACCACATCCAAACCAAAACAAGCTAGCTCAACTAAAGTCCTCAATAAAGATTTCCCTATCTTGCTAATAAAAATAACTACCTCTACACTTAAAAAAACAATCAATTTCGCAAAATTTCGCCAACTTGATCGATCAATTTATTAACTTGTTAAGTATAATAACCAAGTAAAATAGCGTACATGTATATACAAAATACAACAATTATCAACCAAGATTGCAGAAAACCCCAGATAACAATAAAAATAACATACAATATGAAAAGTATATCATATCTAATCACAACACAATAAGTCAGCCAGAAAACCGAATTCGAGCTCAATCAATGATTTCGAACTCGTCTTCTCTAAGATGAGCAAAGAATTTAACCTTACCACGATCTTCGACATCGATCGAAAACTGAACTTTGAAGGGATAATTAGCAGAAAGACGCTTCCCTTGCCAAAATCCAACATACTGTTTAACAACCCCTTCCATTTCCGGCGTTAATTCAACTTCCGGTAACTTCGGCACGTGGTACACCTTCATTGGCGCTTTTACCCTAACCCTAGACCCAACTTTATCTAAACTGCTCTTCAATTCTTCGTCTTCTGAAGCTGAAATTGAGGTGTCTGATTGTACGGCGACGTCGCACCGTATCGACGTTGGTTTTGTGGTTTTTGTGAGTGTTGTTGGAGATGTTAGGGTTGTTGGAATGGTGGCGGTGCGACGGAGAGAGAGGAGGCGTGGTTGTGGTGCGGCGGATGAGATTGGGAGTGCGGCGGAGATTAGTGGTGCGGCGGTTGTTGTTGTTGTTGTCATTGTGGATGGGAAGGTGAGGTGGGATTGGGTGTGGAAGAGTTTAGTAAAATTAGTGTCAATTTACAAATTACAAGGCTTGTGTTCTCCTCGTTTCTAGATCTCATACTTTGAACAGATAAGGGATGTTGATGTCACTTATCAGACTGTCATTGTCCGTTAATCTTAGGAGTGTAAACTGTAAATGATACTCTTATTCCAGCTTAATCAAGGCTTGTTATTGTTCACCTTTCACCCACAAAAATAACAATAAAATAGTTGTTATAAAATAAAGAAGCATAAGGATTTGATGAGAGGAAAATTTTATTTGATAGCGCTTGTGCGTATCAATTGCTCATTGAGTACATAGGTATCTATAATACAATTCATCTACTATTTAACCTACTAACCTATACATAGAGGTTCCTTTCAAAAAAAAACTATACATAGAGGTGGTAAAAATTTCTATAAATAATAAATACACATACATGAATTTCACATGTGTGACATTCATATTTTGACTCATAACAAAAGTCTTGTTTTTGTTCGTTTACTTAGTAAATTAGTCAAGTTTGAACAAGTTTGAAAGCTGGTTAATTTATTAAATGACGTTGAACGTAAACATTATAATTGTTTATTTTCATTTATGAATAGTTCCTTTATTTAGGTTCTTGAACCAACCTCTACTGAGATATCTTTTGTGAAACAAGATGGATGGTGAGTCATTTAGTTAGTAAATAAATTTATATTCTTATATTCCTTATTTTGACATTTACTCATACACATAATTATGTTGTTTTATTATAAGCTTTCTTCGTAATTAATTAAAGTATTCAACAAATCTATTAAATCAAAAGATTTACAAGAAAAAGTTTGATTATGAGCTCGACTCAATTAATAAACAAGTTGAACACATGCCGAGTTTGAACAAACTAGTTTGTAAATGAAGTTTGTAAATGACCTGAGCTTCAACACATTTTTGAGCTCAACTAATACCTAGAGATTGAAGTTGATTAATTTATATGAGTTTGAACATGATCAAGGAAGTACTTCGATCATTTATATTTTATACCCATTCTTAATCTTAGTATCTTACGGTAATTTAAAAAATAATGTTGTGTAGTTATAAGGTTCGAACACGTGACCTTTGAAATGAAAAGTAAAAGCTTAACCATTAATCCAACATAACACCATTGTTTAGTATTTCAAAATAAAATATCATAAGGTCTTATAATTATATCTCATTAAAAGATTTGCACAAGTAGTTAGATACCTAACCTTTTTTATGATAACAACAAGGAGACTATTATGGACATAAACTCTTACTCCAATTTCTGAGGAAAATTAAGCTATTGCTTTCATCCCCAAACTTTTAAGGGTTTATTTTTCAAAAATCATGCAATTACTCATTACGTTAATTTTTTCCTCACTTGACAAACGATTCACGTAACAACTGGCATCGCCTAGGACACTCACTAGTTAGTTATTATAAAGATTGATCATTTCGTAAGATGAAGGGATCACTTTCTATAATTTTTCAGTTATATTGTGGTCTTACATTAGCTTAATTTATTTATTTTAATTTCAAGTTAAATTTTAGAATGTGTAAAGTAAATTAGTTTAAATATATTGAAATATCAAGCTTGTTCACAAGTCTCTTGAATCAAACTTGGTTCTACTCGACTCCTGAGAATTTTGGAACAAAGCTTGAATAATTTACTAACCAGCTATGCTTTATTAGCACCTCTAGAGCAAACCAGAGCTGATCTAATTAAGATTGACGACTTATCACTGATGTGTAACAGTATAGGATTTGTTAACTCAAGCACAAGTTTACACAAATTAGGTAGCTCTGTTCAGGTTTACTCATTGCTTCTCTTATTCTTAGTCCTCCTAACTTATTTTCGTTAGCAATATATCCCAAGTGAGTCGAGGAACACCCTCTATTGCTATTTACTAAGTAAAACAGGATAATAGCACCAGTATAAGAAGCATTGAAGTGTATAGAGGAATCCATATAAATTTTGCTGTCAAAAACCACAGCAAATTCAGGTACGTTATAACCATCCAGATCGGCATGTTTTTAGTTAAAAGTTAGAAAGATCTGAACGCAGATATATACTTCCATGCAGAAACATCACGCGGTCTTTGACACTTTGCATAGTGTCAACATTTCCAGGCATTAAACGAAAGGCATGAAATTTCCCTGCATTGTTTAACTGACAGGCTTACCTATGAGGTTAACTGAATCCATATCTCCCATGTTTCTGAAATATCTGACTTACAAAATTCATTCAGAGTTGATATCAATAATACACTATTCTCCCACATCACAACCGCCTAAATCCACCTTGTAGTCTCCTCCGCATGCACACTTGATCACATGCGAAATTCCCTAAGAATACAAAATATTACTGTTTCAATAGTATTTAGTAGAAAAAATGCATACACTTCATATCAAAAGAAGTCACAAGTGGCCAAGTGGGTAGACTTTACAGGATAGGCATTCGTGCTATCAGATACTGTCGTACCCTTTTATACTTTCTGATCAAGTGAACAAACAGACCCTGTTCTATAGTGCATGAATAAGTCCAGATCTTGCGAAACTACATTAATAGTAACAGGAAGCACACTGCAGTTTTAGCAAACAGAAACAGTAGAGCAGGCAGTGGCAATTTGACATGTACCTTCAGTTTCTCGAGGTTGGTATCCAAACTCAGCATGTACTCAATTCTCCATCCTTCTCTGACAAGAGAGCCTTGTGTTCCTCTGCCAGTGTACTCAATTCTGTGGCACTAAGCTCTGGCTGTAATTGGTAAGGACATAAGGAACAAACTAAAAACCAAACCTTTTGGGGGAAAGTGGGATAGAAAGAGAGTAGATGCATCACCTTGAGATTATTTATATCATTCTTTAATTGCTCAACAGATTGCTTCAACTGAGACATCAAAATGGACATAAAGCAGAAACGAGACAAACTGGAGTCCGATAGCAGATTGTGGAAAGTAAAGAGTTGCCTGGAAATCTGAAGACAAATTTAAGCTTCTAGAACTTAAAAAAATGATTTCGAGAAATTGCAAAAATAAGATTTTGGGGAGCCAACCTCGGTGTTCTCTGAAATTAGTCTGATTTTTGCTTTGATAATTTCATCAAGCTGAGATTGTGCAGTTTGCAGTTTTCCCAGTAGGAGCTTCTTGTCCTCATCTTCCTATGAAGGTTATTATCCAGTATGATGCTAAAATTACAAAATGAGTTCCTGAACAAAAGTTTGCTGGAAAATGTTCATACCGAGCTGCATTGGACTGGACCCTTGCTGGATACTTCTGCAAGATTCAATCAACAAAATCAGGATAAGGCTCACTATGTGCCATCATGTGTAAGCCCTAAATGGATATGCCTACTATATGTTTCTGAGTCCTTTCAACAATCACCTCTAAAAACATCCTCAAATGTATGGGTAGAAGTGTTGGCATCCAACTATCATATCAGTTGATGTATAATCTGTTATGTTTAGATATTCATGACCCAAGAGACAGAAGGAAATAGGAAACAAATGTGCATACTGTCATCCCATAGCAGTGATGTTGGCCCTGCCTCCAAATTCTTTCAACTATTATGTTGATTGATGGAAAACCAATTCAGGCATCTTTCAAGCTATGCTATGTGACAAGCAGCCTGCAACTCCATTCTGACACCAAACCAAGCAACTGAGGTATCTACAACTATAAAAAACCTTCCAACCTGTGGCACCATTAGACTGATTTTCAAAGTGATTTTCATCTCTTACTTTAATCAAACTCACATATTCTTTCTAAACCAATGTCAGCCTTGTGCACGTCATTGGCAAGTAATAACTCTCTTGTAAATGCACATACAGAGAATAAAATTATGTGACGATATTCCATGTTACATGTGCAAACTGTAGATGAAACTGTAAAAGTAGTCATGTAATGGAAAATGATATGCCCTGTGCCCCTGTCACATAAGAAGCTATATACATCATGGCTGACATTTAATGACCAGAAATTCCCTATTTCCCTCTTTTCCTTTTCTTCAAGGGGTGGGAGGGGGTTATGGACTTGTTACAGGTTCGTGGCAGAAGATATATCAAATCACAAAACTCTTTTCAACTAGATACTGTCTATACCTTGAGTCAAATCTGTTTCCATGAAACTCCTTTCAGAGGGCTGCAGATAACAAGAATTAACAGTTTCAATTGTTCATCCTCTTAGGAATTGAGATAATGATGTGAAATATTCGCAGAAGAGGCAATAATATTAAAGCGAGAAAATGGAAGAACAGCAGAACAATGCAAAAAAAATCGGCTCCTCGAGAAAGCAGCAGACAGAACACCATAAACAAACAAAAAAAAAAAAAACATACAAATGACAGTAACTTCGATTATAGTGTAGACATAAGTGCCCAAATAGCATATTGGACTGCACAAATCTCAATAAAATTTTGTCATTGGTTGTACACTCCTTAATATTAAGAAAATTAACTAATGAAAGATAATTGAGAGATGTGCCGAAGATAATGGATCAAGTCTTCTGGATGAGCACTGAACGACACAACTACAATCTAAATCCACTGAAACACGAAATCAATTCTCACCTCATTATGTGCTTT